>MQRK01243208.1:19020-34535 GCA_001938485.1 Girardia tigrina | reverse complement strand
TATATATATATATATATATATATATATATATATATATATATATATATATATTTATAGCACGCATTGTATACTATTTATTATTGTATACTATACAACACAAATAATTACTTAATTCTAGCAATGTAAATAAAACTATAAAATCGTAGAAATATGTTGAGATTGATAATAACTGAAATAAAGTGCTTTTTACAAAGGACACTGACTGATGTTATCCGATAAAAAAGATAATGAAAATTATTTTGCAGATAGACAAACTATTTGTTATAGTTATTTGAAATATTTGTTTTAACTCTGAGGATATTGTACATCGCATAAAAGCTTCTCAACATTTCATATTCTGTCCCAACAATACAATCAATTGTGAATAAATTCTGATTTATTTGCTTAAATACATTGACTTTCAACAATATGACTTTACCAATGTGAAAATTTGCATAATGGTCATAAAGTTGTTTTCAAAACCGAATAATGTGAAAATGAAACCCAAGATTCGTATTCGACCTTCTTGTCAGAATCTTGCACGGAAATAGATTTGTTTTACTGAGTATAATAAACAGTATTATTAATAATATTATTATTATTAAAAATAAGTATTGTTTTATATTCTGTGATTAAAATCGGAAACTACTCGAACTAAAAATTGTTACCACTACATTAAACTTTTTCATTTAATATCAAAAAATTGAATAAATTACAATTATATATGACTATTATTTTCGATTCGATGACTTGTTAAAAGTAACTGTATAATACTAAATTAAAAGTTTTTTGATCCAAATTGCAATAATAATAAGAGTGATAAATATTTGAATACATTTCTATGAAAAGATCTCCTATTTATAAAAGTTTATTGCCAATCACTTTTCCTTTCGAAAATTAAACTAATTAAAATTAAGGAATGTAAAAAACGATCGCAATTTATATCCTTGGGATCTCCACTAGCACCAACATTAGCGTCATTTTTTTGTCCAAAATTGAAGAAAATATTGATTTGTTTTCCGGTTATAAACCACCTGTATATAAAAGATATGTAGATGATGTATTTTTGATTTTTGAAAATAAAGATCATGAAAAACCATTTCTAAATTATATGAATTCGATCCATTCTAATATCAAATTCACAGTAGAGGAAGAAGTGCAGAATACTCTACAATTTTTTCACCTTTGATCAACAGGAAATCTAATGGCTATGAAACTTCAATATACAGAAATAAAACTGACAACGGCGTTGTACACAACTCTGGGTAGTTTCTGTGAAACTAGGTACAAAAGCAACATGAATAAATATTTAATTGTTGGGGTAATGTAAATACAACTCTTTTGTTTATAAATATGAATCTTTTTATTTTTATTCGGAACTTTGTTATTTTTGTATTTCGTTATAAATATGAACCTTTTATTTTATTTTTATTTTGAATTTTGTTAATTTTAAATTGTATGCGTGCCTTGTCTTATTATTATTTATATATATTATTTACTAAAATAAAAACGTTAATTTATATATTTATTTATTTTAAAAAGAAAAATCATTATTGCTATTGTCACGCACTATGCGTTCTTGCTACGCATAGTGCGTCCTCACTTTGCGTGGCCACATATTTTTATTTTTAAGATACGCGTTCAAGCCGGCCACGCTTAGTTTAGTAACCATTTCATTTCTGATTTTCTACGCGACCACGCATCCATAATTCATTTCTCACGTGCAGATCGCAGCATTGTTTTTTACTACGTGAGACACGCGATTTACCAGAACAGTATAAAATAAGCCACCAAAATATCGTCAAACGACAAAATTTTTACAATTATTACAGGTAACTTTTTCTCAAGAAAAGGACAAAATTTTTACAATTATTACAGATTCTACTACAACTTCTCGCGAACCGTCAAACAGCTACCTTTACAAGTGAAACCTACAATTATATTTCGAAATCCTAGTGGCTATTAGAATAAACTGCATCGCATTTTGGAAACCTAGAGAATTCGGGAAATCAACTACGCATCGCATTTGGGAACCCCAGAGAGTTCGGAAAATCAGTTGTTTCTATTTGGATAACGAACGAATTTTGTTGACGAGCTATTACAAGGTTCTTTTAATCGAAGTATCTTAATTTTTGTAAAATCAATAATCGTAATTTATAGTAAAATAATAATTTATATTTACTAAAGTGACCAGACGCTTTAAAACGGTGTTTTTGAAGCAGTCTAAGTATTACACACGTTAGGATATTTTTTCATATTTGTTATTTAAATCAATTGTGTAAAAATTGTTTATACTATAAATAAACCTTATTGTCTTACATTGTTATTGATTATTAATAAATAATTATTAAAGCCAAGGAATATTTTATAAACTCCATAGGAGATTAATAAGTTAACAGAAGATTTACTATCTTCTTTTGTTAAGCGCTACAGTAAGTAAGGGAAAGTATTCTCCTTTACTCCAGTGTCTTAACATAATATATCGTTCTTGGACTCTTTCGTCAACATATTATCGAAAAATTAACTTATCAAACTTTAGATAAAATATTAAATGAGTTAAAAATTAGTAATAATAGAAATCTTAATAATACGATTCATCATACCATTTCCCCTAAGATAAATTATAACCCACTTGAATCAAGGTATATTCTATCGATATAATAATATATTAATAATAAAGTGCGTTTCATATTTATATGAACACTCCAAATTTTATGCGTTGATGGGTTTTCACTACGTTGTTGATAACACCTTTATATATACATGATATCTCATATCAAGAAACAGTTTTGAATTGTTTTTTAACGTTTCAATTGAGTTTTTACGCGTTTTAGTTTCAGAAAATGAAAATAACCTTGTTTCATAATTATATTAATATTTACAGTCTGATTATAAGTTTAGCAGAGCTAAATGACAAAAGCATCGTGCTTTTAATAGTCAGTTATACCACCAGAGCAATTGATTACCTTGAACAATCGGTTTGGCATACTATCGACTAGGTTTTGAATTGTTTCACTGTCGATTTATGTCCAAGCGTCGAGTAATGCATTCTTCAGTTCAACATTTTGGTAGTGGTGATTCTTAGCATAAACAATCAGTATCATTATGCACCACAAATTTTCTATTCGATTTAGGGCTACAAGCAGGCCAACTGTTGAGAATATTGACATTTTTAGTTTGAAGCCATGCTATGGTCGTATTACTCGAGTGAATGCGAGCATTGTACTGCTAAAAGATGTATGGAATGCGGCGATGTCAAAGAATAAAATGAAAATAAAATGATAATAAATGAATCAAACTGCGAGTTAAAGTGTCTATATACTCAGCAGTGTTTATTTTTGAGGATGTGAATTGAAGTTCCAGCTATCCTGAGTAAGAAAATGCAGCCCAAGTCATCACAGATCCACCGCCAAAATTACGTTTTGTGAAAACTGTAGACTCCTACGCAAATCTATCCAATATCTATGTTTTCAATCCGGCCCATCGAGATTTTGTTTTTTCTCGTCACTCCAAATGAACTAAAAGAACAATAATGAAAAAATGAACGAATGTGTGGGTAATACAGAAACATTATGTAAAGAACATTTCGTTCTCCAGTCTTTATTCATGTTCAGGCGAGCAAATTCCATACGATCAATTTGATGACATGTAGAAGCCTTGCTGCAACAACCATTTTAGCTAAGACTAGGTGTGGATTTCGTTGAATATTTCGCTAAATAGTTGATTTGCTAACATTGAGGTTGAGAAGTCGTTTGATGTCATCACAGGACTTTTGACTAATTGATACTTCATTCGCAATTCTTCTTTCAGTATGTTGAGATAATTTCCTAGCACGACCTTGCCTCTTTTTCATACCATAAATTTCAGGATTCTTCAAAAAATGACAATCACACCTGGTGTTCGCTGTAATTTTGTGCAATCTCACGAATTCTGAGATTTGCATCACGATATGCTTTAATACTTGCTTGTTCTTCGAATCTTAGTTGATTACCTCACGGTCATTAGTATGGTCAATATATGCTTGTCAATATATATGGTCAATATATGATCAATATACTATTAAAAGCAAGATACCTTTGTCATTTAGCTCTGCTAAACTTATAATATAATCAGACTTTGTAAATGTTCATATAATTATGAAACGGGGCTATTTTCATTTTCTTAAACTAAAACCCGTAACAACTCAATGTTCAACGTTAAAAATAGAATCGAAACTTTTTTCTTAATATGAGTTATCATGTAGATGAAAAAAATGCTTTCCCAAATATCAAGATATGAGAAAACCTATTTTTCTTTTCTTTTCTATATATTGTTGTTCATGATTTCCTTTTATAATAAATATAATTATAACAATAAAATACTACAGTTTAATTTATAATTTTATATAATATACAATTTATAATATGAACGGAAAGAGGTAAAACAAAGATAAAATATAACGATCAATATAAAAAGGAAAACCAGCTTACTTTAATAGTGAGTTGATACGAGCAAATAGAAATAAATTTGACTGCAAAAGTTACTTCTTCCTGCCCTCTTTTTTATATTTTGTTGTTGAAAAATTTCTTTCCAATAGTTCTTCAATAATTTTTCAGTATATTAGGATTATCGATTTACATATGTTAATAATAGCAAAATAATACATGACCAGTTGACAAAAAAATAACTTACCAAATACGGATACAATATTCAATCTGTTAAAAAAAATTTAATTATAATCGCTAGGCGCTTAAGAAATTCAATCGATTTTCGATTGAATTTTAAATTTATATTACATTATTATAATACAATATATAATATAATGCTGGCTTCCGGATCGAACTGTGAAGGCCATCATCCGTTTCTCGTGCGTGAAGTATCGGATCGGTGAAGCCCGCCGACTCTCAACCCGAAAGTGTGACTGTTGCGGGTGTTATGTGTGTGCGGGCAGCGCCGAAGGGTGTGAGGCGGTAGCGTTGGCAGACCAGTCGTTTCTTGTTGTTGTTGCAGTCGACGTGCGCCGGTGCAGATCGCCTTCATTTTTTTTATTCAAAGTAAATAAAAAACATGGTTGAGAAGAAGAATATATTTTAGTTAATGAAATTCGAAATTGTGTACAAAAATTATTTTTCATTAATTCATTTAAACAATAGTTTTTAATTTCGGTCGTTTGACCGGAGCACCACATATAATATGAATAATTATATATGTATAAATAATTTAATATAATAACATAACATACATATAAATAAATATGATAACATAAAATATAATACCATAGACCAGAAATATGGAAATTTTATATAAATATTCATAAAAATGAAGATTTATAAATAGATATAATGGTTTTATCAATAACCTAGTGAAAACCTGTCAACGGGTAAAATTTGGGGTGTTCATATAAATATGAAACGCACTTTATATTAAATTTAATTATTAAAAGTGCAAAGAAAATTTGTCGTAAATCTTCCCCCTAAAAACTGTGGTGAATTGATTTCAATTTAAGTAGTTAATGTAGAAAATTCATCGGGCAAAATAGGAAGGAGATATACCAGTTCATTGATTTTGCGATATTGATGACACTATTGAGTAGTTGTTTTAACGCACTTATTTTCATGTCTCGTAATACGTTTGTGTTTGAAAGATAATCGAAATAATTACGCAATACAATCAAAATAATGTTAAATTGTTATCAGATTGTTTATTTATGAAATCTAAATTATAATCTATGAAATACGGATTTTAATATTTGTATTTTTATTTATAATATCTGGCTTTTTATTTATGAAATGGACTCTATTAAAATTGTGAAAGAGTGAAGGAAACTCTTCCATACTTCCCGGACAAAAATTTAAAAAATGTGTTATTCGATACTTAAATTGAATTAAAAATACGTATTCAAACTTGTTACCAAAATATATATTCTGATTAATTCCAAAGTGATGTAAAACTAACATATGTAAACATTGGAATATGAAAATTTAAAAAATAATAGAAAAATTATGAAATCTTATATGTTCACAAAAATCAAACAATGCCGGTATGAAAAAATCATTATATTTTTTTCAGATTTGACAATCCCGTATTCAGATATGTATTTCCAATGAAAATAAAAATATTAAATAAATAATATACAGTTTCATGAAAACCATAACTCTCTTAAATTGGCAAAACATGCATATTGTAATATCGGTAGTCCTTGTAGAAATTGAATCAAAGTGCATCTTAAGAAAAATCAAATAACAAGATTATAAAATCTAACAAAGTTATTAAAATTCAAGAATGAAAAGTTTTAATTTGTTCTGAAATATTCGATAAGGTACTCTAATCATAATCTGGAAATATAGATTCAAAATGACATTCTTTTCAAATAAGTACAATCAAGATAGAAAGGATTGCCTAAAACAAATTTATAACAATATTAGTTAAATATTTCCATAAAACATTACCACATTACATATTTTCTCTTCGGTAAATATAACCTCGAAACGCAGCTTGAATTCTCGTGGCAGCCTCATTCCTTTCTTGTGCTTGCTCCTCGGGAGTGAGGTATTTCGGTGGATTGGACATCAACTGATTCCTCGTTTTAAAACTTCGATATCCAGCTTGAATCTTTTCTGCAGCTTTTTCTCTATCATTAATTTTTCTTCTAGTTTGATATCCTCTAAATGCCGCCTGGATTTTTATGGCAGCTTCTTCGCGAATATGCAATAGTTTTCTAGTTTTGTATCCTCTAAATCCTGCTTGAATTTTTTCAGCTGAATTTTCTCTTTCGTGTTCTTTAATTTCCTTTCTGGTCTTGTAGCCTCTAAAACCGGCTTGTATTCGTATTGCTGCAAGTTCTTGAGTTTCTTTATTATTGAAATCTGTTTCGTCATTATTGGATTGTGGAACCTGTGATGGAGGTTTTTCTTTTCTTAAATTTCTTCTTGTTTTGTAGCCTCGAAATCCGGCTTGTATTTTTGTTGCCGCTAAATATCTTACTTTCAAATTTTCTCTGGTTTTAAAGCCTCTAAAAGCTGCTTGTATTTTTACCGCCGCGTCTTCATTTGAATTTTTTGTCTCTTCTTTTTTTGGTTCATTTGATGTCTTTGAATCGACCTTTTTTTCTTTATTTGGTTTAGTTGGTTCTAATGGGACTATTTGTCTTAAATTTTGTCTCGTTTTAAAGCCTCTAAAACCTGCTTGTATAATTGTTGCAGCTTTTTCCTTAGAATATCCATTTTTCTGAGATTTATTTTCATTTTTCTGTTGTCTAGGTGGAACTGTTTTTTGAAGATTATTTGGAGTTTTACTTTCAAGTTTTTGTTCTTTTGGTCGAGCTGCTGGTTTCTGCTGTGGAACTCTGTTTTTTAGATTTCGCCTCGTCATATAACCCCGGAAACCAGCTTGAATTATTATGGCAGCATCTTCAACATTTTTAATTTCAAAAGGTTCTACTCTTTTTCTAGTTGGAATTTCTTTCTTTGGTCGATATTTACTTCTGTCATTATTATCTTTTCTTTCTTTATTTTTCATGTCCTCTGGTTTATTCGATTTCTGTTCGGAATTTTTAGGTTTTTCATCTTTTCTTACTTTGATATTTCGATCATTTTTTTCTGTTTCTGTTTTAGCTTTCTGTTTTTTCGGAACATAAACAATCAAATTTTTGGGCAAAGGTTCATTTTTTTCTTTTGCCTTTTCTATTTCTTTTCTTGTATGAAATCCTCGAAAAGCCGCTTGTATTTTAGTTGCTGCGATCTCTGAATTACTCTTCGACTTAGAATTAGTCTGAAAAAAAGAGATTTTTATCAGAATATTTAGATAATTATTAAATTTTATAATTCAAATCTTTTTGAATATTGAGAAGTTTTAAATATTGAATTAATCATGAAGTAAAGGTGATACTTATTAAGATTAGGAATTAAAGGGATACTCAAAGTTTTTAAAATAAACAAGCATTATATGAGTTCCAAATCAGATATCCTACACCTCTGATGTGAGCAAGGCCAACGGATAAAGATGAAGATTTCTTTTAGCAAAGAATTTTTAAAATTTACATATTATTATTTTCAAGTTTTCATATCCTCTTAAAATTGGTATTTATCCTTTCTAACATCGCAAAACTTATAATGAGAACAATATTTTAAAACAATATCAACATTAATTCTACTTCCATTCAAGTGAAAATTGTAAGTCCTACCTTTTGTGGTCGATTATTGGCATTCTTTGGTCTATTGTTCGACGGATCCAATTGTCTGAAAGAATTAAATAGAAATTACATTTTGAGATGAATAATTAATAGTTAAAAGCCTCGAGTTTTATATTTTTGCAAAGTCATTACTAGTATGTATACAAAAGAAGTTATAATAAGAAAAAACAAAATATAATTAAAAAATCCAATATAATACATTGTAATACTGTCTTTTCTAATAACTTGCTAACCTTTGATTTTAATTGAAAAGAATTCGTATTCTCAACAAAAAAATGATTTTAATAATTTTAACAGTGACGCATATCACAAAGTCAATATAAAATATAAATCAATAAACATAAAAATTAGAGTAAGGTATATAAGTCTTGACTCACATAAAGATTGATGACTATATAATTTATATAAATTTAAAAAGATTTCGAAAGGTTTCAGAGTTATTTTTTTAATTTTGTAACAAATGGATGATATTGAAGAAACATTTAACCATGCGATCAAATATATCTGAAATAGAAAGTTTTAATCTATACGAAAGTATTTGTGGTAAAAGGGAAAACGTGTGGAAATTATTAAAACCAATAAAGTCTGGTGTCGAGTAACTACACTCTGACAAGTAGATTGATTTCAGGTCTTTTCAGATTAATAAATAAATGTTTGAAAAACTATGACAAGTTATCTTTAAAAGACAAAAACAATCATCAAAATTGATTGCGATCAACCGTCATCATGAGGTGAAACTAGATCAATACTGATATACTGACCTTTATGCATCGAATGATAGTTTACATAATCATTTTGTAAAAACAAAACCTCAGAATATTTTCAATAAAGTAGAAGAGGATGGTGTTTGTAGTTAAAGAACGAGAAAGACGAGACGCTGAAAAATATATTTGAATTTAAATTCAAATTTGACATGCTTTCACAATTATTTAAACAAAGACTAATTTTATCGTTCATTAATCTATCGTCATTCACTCTCAGTGTTTATATGCTGATTTTTGGATCAAGAGTCTTAATAATCAGTGTTTAATATATCACCCTCTCCCAGTAATTATCAAATTGTGGACACAAAATTTTAAAATTACTTAAATCTACTACACTATCTAAATATTTCTTTCTATGTTGAACAATGTAACTGATTCTCTTTTAATTATGTTTCTGAATTCGTTTACAGAGATGACAACAAGTCTATCGGATGTATGGAACATCAAACCCCTTACATTTAAACTACTAAACTAAATATGAATGTAAACCGATAGAAGTGGCAGATTTGCTGCTAAACGAAGACAGATTTTGAATTTGTAAAAAGTCAAATTTTTTGAACAAGCGGAGTGACATTTTAGGTAGATTTTGTCTAATACCCTAAAATCATTTTCACTGAAAGGTTTTCAGCAATATCAACTGAGCACGAGCATCATGCCATCGGCTTGGTTTGCCTTCATGCCCGTTGAAATATTCTGCTTTACCAACCTGGAAAAAGTGACCGTTTACTCGATCGCGGAGCAGTTTCAGACGGATGATGAGAAAGAAGAGAGTTTAGCGACACATGATCTATCAGAGTATCGGAAGCGCAGTACGACCTTCCTTGAATAGTTGCAGCAGGTGACTGATGAAAAGCCAGTGTCAATAAGTTATTTTGCAGCTCCACTGCAGTTTGACGTCCACACCATCCACAGCGCCATTCATCCCGATCTGCGCTACTGTTCATACGTTCTGAAGATCGGTCAGCGGCTTACAGATGCCACTAAAAAGTGAAAACTGGCAAAGTGCATCCGGTTACTGTCGTCCATGAAGTACGAAACGGCTAGGTATCTCCGCTTTTTCAGCGATGAAATAATTTTCACCTTCGACGCCAAGACAAACTGACAGAACGGTCGATGTTTCGCCAATGATTCAAAGATTATGTATGTTAATATATTCAAAGTCGTTTCCAGTGAAGATAATGCGATGACACCGCATTTTTTCGTCACGATACAGAAGGTTAATACAGGGATTTACTTTGAGGTCTTGCGCACCGTTGTGAAACCATTGATGTCCAGGATTGCCGTTGACCAACCATACTTCTTCTAAAAGAAGGCGCACCGGCACACTAATTGTGCAGAACCGTTTCGAAGAAGAACTCCATACGTTCTGGCCAAGCAATTGTGACCGTGCAGCAGCCCTTATTTAAATTTGTTGGACTTTAACTGTTGGGCGTCATTGAGCGACAGTTTAACACAACACCGCCGATTCACTCAGATCCGCGCTCGTCAACCAATATGCGTCAAGAGTAAATGTATGAGCCTGCAATCACTTCCGTACATGAAAAGACACATAATTTTTAAATATGTGATAAATTTAGTCTCAATTCAAACGAAGCACTCTGTACCACAAGATAAGTGTTTAAAATAATATAATAATATTATTAATAAAAAAAATTTTTTATAAAAACAACCACGTTTTTCAAGCATTACCAATGCACTAAAAAGAGGAAAATATTTTTTTTCTAGACATGTGAGAAATTTTATACCTAACCAAAAACGTGGGGCAGATTTCTGAATTACTGCTATTAGTAACTGCTATCGATCATTTAATTCTATTTACTGCTTTTTAGTAACAATCGATAATTTCTATGCCCCACGTTTTTGGTTAGGTATAAAATTTCTCACATGTCTAGAAAAAAAATATTTTCCTCTTTTTAGTGCATTGGTAATGCTTGAAAAACGTGGTTGTTATTATAAAAATTTTTTAATATTAATAATATTAAATTAACTATTTTTAGTTATCATTTAGGAATTTTTTTTTTCAAAATTTTTTTTATCAAATTGTATTGTCATCGGAAGCAAGCCTGTATAAAACTTCATTCATGAAAATAAACGAAAAGATTGTTATTTAATACAGTGTATAAATTTGTAGATAATCATAAGTGGTTTTTTGCATAAAAAATTAGAAAAAAAATATTTTTTTTCAAAAATTTTTTTTATCAAATTGTATTGTCATCGGAAGCAAGTCTGTGTAAAAAATTTCATGAAAATAAATTTTCATTCATGAAAATAAACGAAAAGATTGCTATTTAATACAATGTATAAATTTGTAGATAATCGTAAGTGGTTTTTTGCAAAAAAAATTAGAAAAAATTATTTTTTTCAAAAATTTTTTTATCAATTTGTATTGTCATCAGAACTAAGTTTGCAAAAAAAGTTTCAGCTCAATTGGATGTTAGAAAGTGGTCGAAAAATCGATCGCAAGATTTACAAACAAACAGACAGACAGACATACAAGAAAGTAAGTTAAGAAAAACGTGGTAAAATAGCGTCATGTGTCAAAAATTAACAAAATTTTTAATTTCAAAAAGAGTATTTGTAAAATAAGTCTGATGAAATAAATCGAAAGAATTGATTATTTTCTTTTGTCTTATTTACCTTTGTTTCTCTTAACAATATATTAAAAACAAATACGCACAAAATTACATTGAAACTTTTTTCTTCGCCATAGCTATACATTGACACTTATTCTGGTAAACCATTACGTTTGAAAGCTACAATACGATTAAGGAAATAATTTTTTTGTTATGAATTAATTTGGTAATAGTAAAATGTTTGCATAACATTTGAAAGACAGATATTTTTATTATAATAGAAAAAAAGAAGAAGAACAGATGTATTATAAAATAATACTTTTCTGATCGGTCAGTTGCATCTTCGACTGCAGTTCTTTGAGTACGTTCCTCCTCCCTTGGAGTTGGTAACTGATTCAAAAATTTGATTTGAGTTCTCCTGGAAAAATATTCGTAAAGAAAACAAAATGAAAAGTAAGTCAAGGAAAGAAAAAAGCGGATGTGCAGCAAATACATTTTTTACAAATTTAAAAATTGTTGCAAGCAAAACTAGAAAAATCTAAAGCAGCAGTTTTTTTAACATTGAATTAATTAATTTAATACTTATTACTATAATTAAAACTTTTTAAATAAAAAATTCATAGAAATCAGAATTTATATTTTTTAATTTCAATTTATAATTTTATGAAAAAACATTTCAATTAAAGATGAATAAAAATTTTATTTTTTATAAACAATTTTATAAATTAATACAAAATTAAGAAATAGAAAAATAAAAATAATACAATCATAATTATATAAAGTTTTTGGTTTTTGAATAAGACGTTCTATATTATATTATATGACAACAACGCTAATCGTAGGTGCTCGTTTTGATTAATTAAAAAAATGAAAATTAATTTTAAATAAAATAAAAAATAATTAGATTAATGAAAAAACTTTGCATATATAATTTTCATGTAATAATTATGTAAAAATTTGATTGTTTATTTTAAATATTTATTTGGTAAATGTTGAAAGTATTTGTTTCTCTTTTAAATTTTTACAACTTTTTCTTATGTATAATCAAATTAAAAACATATTTATACCGAAAAAAAGAAAATTTAGACCGACAAAAAGAGGTTCACGGGTTGACAACACTTTCTACAAGAAAAGCCTTAGTCAAAGAACTTACTGGATCTATCCAGCTATAAAGAAAAGAGAGCGACTTGAAATTTTTCTTATATAAGAAAATCGAGCTAATTGATATCTGCAGTTATCCCGGCATTGATTGTGGTTCTGGAGATGATCTCGTAGTAATCAGTGCATGCATCAGAGAGGAAAGAAGAAGACCCATAAGACTTAGAAAAAACAGGAACCTTCGGAAGCAGAAGATTCTAGATTGAGAATCAATCTTACGACTAAAAGAAACTATAACCAAATCACTTCAGAACATTCGGATCAATGGGAGAATTGGAACTTCACCAATTGAACCATATGCAGTACCATAAATAAAGCAAAGAGAACACTGAATAAAAAGGCTCCAATTAATCAGAGATGACTACATAGTCATGTAGGGGAACCTAAATTTCTTATAAAGGACAAATGAGAGAGGAGAACCGAATTCGTGCTAAGCAGAAATAGAACTACATATTTTAGGTGGAAAAGAAGCTGATTCCTCATTCTGAGGATTATTCTAAGATGAAAACGCAAAAGGAAATGAAGTTCTAAGAAATTGAGAGGATTACGAATAACGATGGAGAAGGGAAACTGAAGGAACTGACAACAAAATTACGAATTCGCTATAACTTGCATTCGAAAGAGAATATAATATGTGTGCTCTCCAACCCGATTCAAAACAAAAAAATACACCGATCAGGGTCTCAAATTTTCCGACTTTTCCTCCGAATTTTCGGGGTCTTAACGCACTTAGATGCCAGAAATGATATTACAGAAGATAGACAGAATCATTTGATGAAGCAGTGAAGCAGCTGAGGTAGGAACCGACGGCATAATACTTGAAATCTATAAATAGAGGATTAAAAAAATCTATTTTTGGAAAAAATGTTTCAAGAACATTTGGATTGAATCGAAAAACTTCCAAAGGAGTTGGAGAAAAGCAAAAGCGGTGATACTCTTCAAGGGTAAATGATATCGCAAAGATCCGAATAATTATCTGAGGCATTTTTTTAGATGAAGGAGGAAAATACTAGCTCGGATCATTCCCAACAGAATCTCTCTAATAACAGAAGCTTCACTGAACAACTGGCAATTCGGATTCCGATCAAAAATAGGAACGCAGCTGGCTATCATTGTTTTGATAAATTTACAGAAGGAAGTCCGATATAAGGACATTAACATGTATGAAATCTTTATCGGTTTAAAGAAAACATTTGATATTGTCCCCGAGGAGTCTCTCTGAAGCTGTTTAAAGAGACTATATATAAGGGGGAGAATGCCAGAGATCATCCAATCTCTAAAAAAATATAAGAAATCATGTTAAAATAATTAAAAAAAATAAATAAAAAAGAAGGTTGATCAATTAAAAAAAAGTTAAAAAATATATTATAAAAGGGATTTAAAAAATGGCTTGATTGTTTGAATCTATAAATGTAAACAATTGTTGTAAATCAATTTTGGCGAAGTTTTAAAATAAAAAATTTGATACGTGATTGGGACTTTTTGTGCTTTCTAATTTTTTATGGCAAATTTGAATTTACAAAATAATGATTTTTATAGAGTTTAGTATAATTTATTCGGCAGACGTGGTCTATCCTCGAACGATGATTATTTTTCATATTACAAAGAATTGATTCAAAACGTTCTTTCGAGTTTTATTAATTTAAATAAAAGTGAACTTATTTTCAATAGTAATAACGATACGGTGGCCAATCGGCAATTCGTTCAAAATATTCAAAAATTTACGTTCAATCGAGAGTTGCTGTTTTGATCTGAATTTATATAATAGTTGCCTGTGATCCAATGAAATTCATGAACGAGCCAGAATTGGATCCAAATCTTTATTTTTGTTCCAACGCAAAGAATGGAGGCCGAAAATTTATTGAATTCAAAACAATAGCGAAATTGATTACTAATGGAAAAGTTATAATTCATTGAAAAACATATCGAGGTGATCGCGATAATATATTCCCCATTCTCTTCTCCCCGCGACCCAGAGACCATCCATTAGCGCCACACGGTCGTAGCTACGTTGCCTATGCTCTGTCATCAGCAGTGAGACAAGGTTGTGTTTTAGGTTCACTTCTGTTAAATATTGTCTTTGACACGGTATTGAAACGTGCAATATCAAATATACTATCTAGTGGAGTGAAGATAAAAACAGAAAGAAGCTTCCTGGAGATTAACAAATTAGTCTATTTTGATGATCTTTGTCTACTTGACACGAATCGAAACAACTTGATCAGAAACCTGAACATTACGAATGTTGTTTTTTTAGATTTAGGACTGCAAATCAATATCAACAAGACACAGGTCATAAAGTTAAAAGGAAATAACAATAGTAATTCAAACGTCACTTTCATGAGTGGACGTTTCTTACAGGAAAGTAGAAAAGAACTGGGAGACCTAAGTAATCCGACACCGTAGCGAACCTATCAGGGGCTGCTAGATACTCTTTAGCTTGGGTGGACCCTCTAAAGAGCCAAAAGGCTCAATACCATTGAAAGAGATATGAAGCCCACTATTCATGGTATCCTTACACATGAATATACAAATAATTATTGTAATTTAATATCACTAAAAAAATAAAACAAAACACAAATTTCGTAGTTATGATTCCCAAGTTTATTATATTTTTTTTGTACTATCTAAAAGTTTGTAAAACCCAATAACATATTCTTTTTAAATGTTTTCAGATAAAAATATTTGATAGACATCGATAAATTTATTATTAATAAAATCAATTATAATTAATATTTTATAAATAAAATACTAATAATATTATTAATAAAAAAAATTTTTATAAAAACAACCACGTTTTTCAAGCATTACCAATGCACTAAAAAGAGGAAAATAATTTTTTTTCTAGACATGTGCGAAATTTTATACCTA
>MQRK01243208.1:0-18801 GCA_001938485.1 Girardia tigrina | reverse complement strand
TTTTTTTCATAAAGTTAAATTATAGCATATGCGGTTTATGTAGAGCCGTAAATATTTTAAAATATTGTATTGTCATCGGAAGCAAGCCTGTATAAAAAAATTCAGCTCAATTGGATGACCGAAAGTGGTCGAAAAATCAATCGCAAGATTTGTTCCAGACAGACAGAAAGACAAACAGACAGACAGACAGACAAGAAACCAAGCTAAGAATTACTAAGCACTAAAATCTATTCAGTAAATTCACTTCTATCTTAATATTTCACCTTTTATAGTCTTTTAAACCTAATTTTAATACTTCTACACTTAATTATCACTTGATTTTCACAATATTTGTTCAATTTATTAATTTTTTCCGTACATCCGTAAAGTAAATGTTTTAAAATATTGTATTTTCATCGGAAGCAAGTCTGTATAAAAAAATTCAGCTCAATTGGATGACTGAAAGTGGTCGAAAAATCAATCGCAAGATTTGTTCCAGACAGACAGACAAACAGACAGACAGACAAGAAACCAAGCTAAGTAAAACGTGGTAAAATATTAAAATATTTTATAGGAGAAAATAAAATAACCAGATAAATAAATATTTTAGACATATCACAGATCAATAGAATTAGTGAAAATATAATTCTTTGAATAATTTAAAAAAATGTCATTCTGTTTTAATATAATTTAATATAATTTAAAATCATTTGAAAAATTGTATAAAACTATTCATTCTATAAAATTAGATGCGATTCGTAAAATCGAAATAAACTTCAAATAAAACTTGGTTTCCCAAGAACAAAGGGTAACAGCTTTACATGTTTACAAGAAACATATTGCGATACACGCGATTGAATAGAACAATACATATTCATTCATATACGAGACAGCTTTTCTTTCAGAAACAAAAACATTTTTAATTATTGTAGTCTGATGGAGCGAAGGTCCATAAAAAATATTTTTAAAGATACATTTCATAGTGGCATTTGTATTTCCCTTGGGATAAGTGTTAACGTTTGGATAATATAAATACTTTAAACTTTAACGACAAATGTAAACTACGATGCGTTAGTTTTTGAATTTAAGTTTCCCCAAAATAGTTTATTATTTTTTTAATTTGAAAATTTAAAAGAAATAAATTAAAAAATTAAAATGTAGAGTAAAAATATGATAAAATAAATACTTATTTAAAATATGCTTACAGTAATAACAATTGATATATTTTCATAAAAGTTATGAAACAAATTTAAATAAATTTTAAACTAAATAATTAACGGATTAATATTTTAAGAAATAATTTTTGTAATAAAAGGGGTTATTGTAAATTTAAATTAATTAGTTTTTATGATAAAGTTTCGTCAAAAATGTAAAATTATTTTAAAGTTTAAATTTCGTAAAATTTTCGTAAAAAAATGTAAAATAATTTAAGGTTTAAATTTCGTTAAATTTTCTTAAAAAATGTAAATATATTTTAAAGTTTAAATTTTCGTAAATTTTCAAAATTTAATCGAAAAAATTTAATGAATTAATTTTGGGTGAAATAATTGAATTAACAAGAAATTTGTTTAAATATGTGAATTGTTGATATTAATAAATTTTGTGGTGTTAAATTATGACTTCGGAATTTGATAATAATGAAAGTGGCATAAACGCTACTTACATGGCGAACAACGTTGCTTTGGACAACTTCACGAACCAATTACTACCTGAAAAGTTCAGGAAAGGTGAGGGACGTTCATAGAAGAATATGAAACATTCTTTCAATTCACGGGAGTGGCAAAAGCGAAACAAGACGTCATTGTCTTGTGTCTGTTGGATAGAGACATAAAAGAAAAATATAAGACCGTTGACAAGTCGATAAGTGGTTATAAAAATCGACTTCGAAAAGCATTTGGTAGGACATCTTCGCTATTTAAGGATTGGTCGGAAGCTTGCCGGTATAGGATGAAGTATGATATACCTGAAGTTTTTTTTCGAAAAAATAGAAAAGATGACAGAAAGAATTATGTAACATAACATGTCAAAAGAAAGCATAATGGAAACATTATTAATGAACTGTTGTGATGACATGGATATCAAGAAAGAAGTTCGGATGAATAATGAAAAAGGAGTAGAACAAATAAAAGAAAAGATCAAAATGATACACGAGATTAAGAATATAGAGGATCAGATAAACGTAGTGAGAGAGAAGGGAACGCAGAACAGACCCAGGAGCTACAAGGATGCTGTGACTCAAAATAATAATAGATTTGAACAAAAGCATACAAGAGTCGGGGGCACAGAAAAGAACAGATATACTAATGATCAAAACTGGAAGAGAAACCAATACTCGAGCTTAACAAATAGACAACGGGAGACTAGGAAATGCTTCGGATGTGGAATGGAGGGACATATTAGAAAAAAACTGTACAGAAAGGAGACAAATCAAATGCCATGGTTGTGGACAGCAGGGACACGTAATAAGAAACTGTCCGAATATCGAATGTAAACGGTGCCCTAATAGAGGTCATCAGGAGGATGAATGTTACACCAACTTAAACCAAAACTATATCAATCAAAGAAAGATGCTTACTGACAATTGTTGTGAAGAATCTGTTTGTGTTCTCAATAAATGTTTACATTCAAATTGTGATGTTGTTAATATGGCGACCACGCCAAGTTTTATTTTCCATCTTTAAAAATGTAAATGCTATTGCAATTTTTCACATAAATTACAATATAAAATAAAACATTAGCTACATTTTATATTTATATTTATTTATCGATACAATAAATAATAATAGGAATATTAAATTCGTATAAATACATAAATTTTTCTTTTATTTAAAATGTTTTTTATACTTAACAAAAAAAACTATATTTTTTATATAATAATTATAATAATGATATAATAATAATTATTATAATCAACCTGTCAGATGCTTCAACAGATAAAGATTCCATTAAAAAATTCAAAAATCCAAGTTATTTATTCGAAAAATTTTAATAAAAGACGAAATTTATTTATTTTGTGCCAAAAATATCTTCTTCTCTAAGACACAAATAAGTGATAAACAAATGTCTTCCTCCAATCAAAGTTGATTAGAAAATCCTTAAATAATTTTTCACATAGTGCAATTTCCACAACACAAATACACTTTCACATTGCTTATACAAAATTGGATCAATAAAAATATCAAATGAATCATCCGGATTTATTCGGTATCATTTTGTGGATATCGCATTGGGAACTGGCCTTAGGACACATCTACGGACCTATTCATTCACCAGAGACGATTTTTTAGTATCTTTTAATAAATAAATAATTGTAAATAAAACCAAAACAGTCTATTTATATGTCGATTAAATAAAAATATTATTTTATTTCTAATAAAGTTATTATCATAAATTTAATAAAAATTTTCGTAATGTAAAAACTTCATAAGGATTGAATTTATTATCCAATTTATATTATAACAAAATTCAAAATATTTGTGTTAGGAATACAGGAATTTTTTAGGAATAATAAAAAATTTTTAACGAATGCTCAAATTGAATAAAAAAAATAATGAGCAGAAAATTTATAAATGTATAATTATTAGATAATGATAATGTTGATAACACGTAACAACCGTAATCATGTTTTCCAATAATTAGAATTTTCATTGATGAAATTCAGTTTTAATCTTCAGAGAAATAAAGCTCTATTGAGGATAAATAATCCACTCCACTAAATTTGAGTTGTCAAACAAAATAAAATTTAAAATTCTCAACCTTAAAAACAAATATTTATAAATTTTATTAAAAAAATTGATTTTACGAACCTATTAAAAATAGTCACTATTAAATTATCGAAAAACATAACTAAAATAATATTAACCAAAAATTAAATTAAAGAATAAAAATAATTTTAGAAATAAAAAAGAGTAAATAATACTTAGACAAACGTTTTTAAATCTTAATTTTTAATACCGATTTTCGAATTTCATAAAACCGGTATTACAGAAGTCAGTCTTATGTCTAGTTTTCGAAATTATTTTTTCTTAATGGATGTGCTGACGAATTCATTTTTTCATAAAAGTTTACAAGATCTCTATTGGGTTTTAATTTGACCAGTTTCCCGTCCAATAGATAATCTAGGCAATGGTACAAGCTCGCCAAAACAGTGTCGAATTTGATGTTGGACAGGGTACTTAATTTTACCGGTAGATTGATGTTTATTAGATGTCATATAAACCAAGAACGTTTAATTTAACATATTAATGCATTTTTCAGAGTAATATGAAAAACATGGGAGAAGTAATTCAATAACAACCCTACCATAACGGGAATAATTTCGCGAGATATAACTTTTTAACTATTTCAACTCTTAATAATTGACCAAAAACAAACTAATTGTTCATACGATATTATGGATCATGTTCTTGTCACTAAACATCACTATTGACCATGGATTCATATTCTAATCTTTATTCAACTTACCAAATGACAACTTTTTAATATGCTATGTCTTATTAAGTTAAGGCTTTCTACAGGGTCTTGAACATTTAGACACTTAATATTTGCATTAAAATGTCTTTTGATATTACTATCTGCAATTGTAATGTCTTTTGAATGTGAAATTATTTTTCTTATGTCTTGCTTCGAAACAAAGTATTTTGTTTAAGAAAAAAATAAAATCCGGTTTCTAAGAACAGACATCAATAAATTTGGTATACTTTATCTTCTTTTAACAACAACTGATCGTTCTTTTTGAAATCTTTCCACAATTTTGCTAGTGGAGATTGTTGAGCTGTTATCTACCGAGAATTGAGAACTTATTTTTCGCAGTGAGGGTACGACCTTTTACACTATTCCCTATCTCTAATTTTCTGTTTATTTTCTTTCAGAACTAAATTTTAAATTATTTTAAGTATTTATAACCCAATAAATATTGTTAATTACCGTAAAAGTGGCTAATTTGAGACACTACGATAAAGTCAGTCAGCCAGTTCATAGCTGCGCTTTATTTTTAAATAGTGAGATAATGGATATATAATATCAATAATATCTATAATATCAATAATCATTTTGTAATCAGTCATTTATACTGTTAGTGACTTTTTATGGCTTGTAAGCGCGGAAAAAGAGACAATATTAAGAAAACATTGAGAGCTGTGGAGAGAGGAGCTTCAATAAGAAAAGCTGCAAAGGATCATAAAGTTGACAATATCATCATTTAACGGCGAATAAAAAATCTTCATTCGGATAAAGTTGGTCGTCCTTGTGTTCTTAGTCAGAAGAAACTACCATAGCTGATACAACGAAGCAAGTAACTGAATGGAGCTTTAGATTCACTCATGAAATCGTCTCACTGCTAATTAAACAAAATCTGGATAGCAAAGGACATGTGGTACCACACTTCAGGAATAACTTACCTGGGAAAGATTTTGTCGTTTCCTTTAGGAAGAGAAACAACCTTGTCACTCGTAAAGCTGGCAATATTAAAACTGTTCGATCGTCTGTGTGTGAAGAAGACATAAACTCGTTTTTTAATGAAATGTCTGAAGCAAATATTGACAAAATTCCACAATACAACATGATTAATTTTGATGAGACGGCATTTAACGACGACCTGGGATCAAAAACAGTAATTGTACCAAAAGGAACAAAAAGGGTAGAGGTTGTCAAAGAACACAGGAAAGTTAGCATCTCCTTGATGTTTTGCGGAAGTGGTAGTGGAGTCCTGCTACATCTGTAGTTTGTTTACAAAGCGCAAAACCTATACGCAGGGTGGACACGTGAAGGATCCGTTAGATCATTGTACAATGTGAGTCAGTCAAGCTGATTCGACATGGAGATATTTGAAGAGTGGTTTGATAAGCTATTTATTCGTCATATCAGATAAGCTAAACTTGAAGGGCCAGTTCTTCTGATAGGTGATAATTTAGTATTAATCAAGTATTAATATTTCCATTATAGTTAAAAAATAAATATTTTTTGTGTGTCTCAGATTAACCACTTTTTCTTCATTTTTTAACAAGTTGGAAAATAAGTTCAACATTATTAAAATAAACTCAGATTTTAAGACTAAATATTTGTTCAGATTTAAGAGACATGAAATGCGTGTCATAGTTTTAGGCAATCACATCAAAGTCGAAGTTGTATAAAATAAAATAACTTCAAAAAGTGTCTCAAATTAACCACTTTTACGGTATATTATTTCGAATAATTACCGTATATTTCGGTGTATAAGACGACTATTTATCCCTAAAAAATGAAGAATCGTTTTTTTCTAACATTAACAAAAATTTAATATTCAATGCTGTGAAGATCACAGCTATTTAAATACGGTATTTAAATTGAAGTGGAAATTTGATCTTTATGAATCTAACCAAGGTTAAATGTAACTTTTTAAGAGCAAAATAATATCAACAATGTTATTTTATTACGACTTGTCCAGTAAGCAGTGAACCAAAAATGCACTGAAACTGTTTCGGAAATAAGAAAGGCATGAAACTAAATAATATACGTGGTACCAGACCAAAAGTAAAAAAAATTTAATAGCAAATTTTAGCTTTTTTGTATGATTAAATAAATGAATATAGATTTTACTTTCAGTAATTATTTTATTAAATCGAACGCATTAAAATTTTTATTTCGAGATTTTGAATTTGCGTCAGTGCGATGATTTTAGACTTAGAATATCGCACCGTTATCAAGTTCACATATTTATAAGTGTTTTAACTTTGAATTAAATAAAAATGGTGAAAACCATAGTAAAATGTAATTTTAAATAATAATAAATATCACAAAATTTAAATGTATAAAATATTTTCATTAATCTAGACGATTATTTTTCAATAAATAATGTTGATTGATGAAATAATGCGAAACTGCTTGAAGTGCAGTCATACTGCACAAATATTTACTAAATGTATAAAAACATTTCAAATACATTCCAGAATTGTGCATATTGATAAATTGTTGTCTGTTGATTAAAATTCTTCTTTAAAATCAGAACAAAACACATTTTATCAAGTTCTTGTTCCGATATCGAAACAACTATTCGTGGTTTCACAAGTCCGAACGTAAACAAACAACTCACACAAAAGATCTTCGTGCCAGGAGCAAAAAGAAATAAACCAAGATAATCTTAAAACATATTTATTAGCCGATTGCGAGAGATACAGTTTACTACCAGATCAAAAATTGTAAACGTAATATCAAAATGGACAGAACTAAATAGCCTTTTTACAATATTAAGTGTTGCAAAAATTGTGCTAACCTATATCATCTACACCCAAGCATCAGTGGAAAGATTGTTTAGTAATGTCAAATTTATTTCCACAGCAAAAAGAACCAAGATGTGCCATAAAAATTTACAAAATACACCTATGTTAAAAATGAATAAAAAATTTTAATGTGTACTTTTTTAATGTTTCACCGATTTTATAACATTACATCTTGTATCTTTATGAACAAAATTTGATTTTATTTCATATTTTTTTATAAAAAAATCTTTTTTTAAAAAAAACTGTTTAAAAATTTAGTATATTACAAATTTTTGATTGAGTAATTTATAAGATTTTGTTAATCAATTAAAAAAATTTCAGTCTAAAATTGTTTCTACATTTGGAAATCATTTATTGATATTAATTTTTTGTATTAAAAAACACTGTTATATAGAAAATTTCTAAAAAAAGATCTTAATAAAGTAGTTGTTTATATTTATTTTAAACGAAAAAAATTTGAAGCTTGAAATTTTTTTAATTGATTAACAAAATCTTATAAATTACTCAATCAAAAATTTGTAATATACTAAATTTTTAAACAGTGTTTTTTAAAAAAAGTATCTTTAGAGACTTTTTAAAACAGTAAAATTACTATAGAGAAAAAAAACTTTAAAAAAACGGACTATGAACAAAGTCGGATTTTATGACAATCAAACTGTTCTTGCACAGAAAAAGAGTACATAAAGAAAATATATATATTTATGTAAGTCTTTCATGCAAATTACTAACTTTGGAAATAATATACCATGTTATAATTGTTTTTGTACATGACAATAAGTTTTAAGTTTCTTTTTTCTTTAAAAAAACTATATTTTCGAATTTATTATTCTAAAAAGGTGTAAAAGACACTTTCATATTTTTTTTTGCTTGGGTTGGGGTGGGGTTGAGGCCAAATTTTATGTAATTTTAATCTAAATGGAAAATTTATTATTATCTATAAGCTAATTGTGGCTTCATAAACACACAGAAAAAAGACGAAAAATTTAGAGTGATGATAGAGGTACACTTTGAAAATTCGTCATCGACAGTTTATTTTTTTAATTGATTAACAAAATCTTATAAATTACTCAATCAAAAATTTGTAATATACTAAATTTTTAAACAGTTTTTTTAAAAAAAAGTATTTTTGGAGACTTTTTAAAACAGTAAAATTACTATAGAGAAAAAAAACTTTAAAAAGACGGACTATGAACAAAGTCGGATTTTATGACAATCAAAGTGTTCTTGCACAGAAAAACACAAACATACGGAAAAATGACGAAGGTTTTCGTTTAATGCTCTTTTATTCTCATTTTCTTTCCAAAATGCATTTTTATACATTTGACAAGTATTTGTTTATATTTATTTTAAACGAAAAAAAATGAAGCTTGAAATTTTTTTAATTGATTAACAAAATCTTATAAATTACTCAATCAAAAATTTGTAATATACTAAATTTTTAAACAGATATGAACAATAATCTAATTTTTGATTCAATTAAATTCGAAAAAAGCGTAATTATAAACGACTTCAATTTTAAAAATGTGAGTTTATGTGGTAATGAAGTATACACGTTTGATAGAAGAATATCAAATAACATATAAAAATTCGTTTGAAATAGATGGTATTAATGTAAGCGTTCGTTACAATTTATTATATCATTACGCGAATGTCACTTAAAATCTTTATTAATTCTTATTAGTATAAGATTATTTAATTTAGAACTAAAATAAAATTTAAATTTAAAAATAAAAAATAATTGTATTACGTTGTGGTTTTATAAGAGATGTATATAACATTGAAGTTGAAAAAAATTTATTATAATCGTTTTTAAATTTTAAGACATGAGTGCAGCCGATGCGAATATCGCTACAGCGAAAGCTAAATCAAGTCATCCTCCTGCGATTGAGATGGTTAAATCTGCTATCGAATCAAGCCAGAGTAGGAAAGGTTTGTCTCTAAGCTTTATCAAGAAATACATCGTTACCAATTATGACATTGACATCGTTAAATATGGACCATTTTTGAGACGCTCTATTTGCAATGGAGTTGAAAAAGGTATTATTTTACGAGTTGGGAATGGTAAAGGGGCCACTGGAAGCTTCAAATTGCCACCAAAATCGAAGACCACAAAAAACGTAACCGATAAAATCACTTTAAAGAAAGTTGTAAAGAAAACTGATGAAAAGAAAAACGAAGACAAGAAGGAAAAACTCAAAAAAACAAACATTGAGAAAGATGTTTCAAAGGTTACAAAGAAAATTGTTGCAAAGAAACCCAGTACAATTAAAAATGTTATCGAAAAGGAAAAGGTTACAAAGAAATCTGTTACTAAAAAAACCACGACAGTTGAAGCCGATAAAAACTTATTGAAAGTTCAAAAGAAAACTGATACTATTAACAAAAAGATGAATACTGGTAAAGATACTCCAAATAAAACAGTAGCGCCTAAACTTACAAAGACAGCGAAAGAAATAATTTCACAGGCAGTCAACAGAACGACCGTGAAAAAGTCGAAAGCAAAAGAATCATTGAGTAAAACCAAAAGTGCGAAAACAGTTCCGTCTAAAAAGTCGTCTACGGAGAAAAAAGTTGTTCCACCAAAGACAGTAAAAAAATAAAGACAAAGATTAAAAAAACCCTTTAGAGTTATAAATGTTATTAAATTGTTATCTTTTTCTGATTTTACTAATTATGCATCATTAAATTTAAAAATTATTTTATTGTTTAAATGTTGTTTTAAAAAAGCGTGTAAAAATTCTATTTTTATTTTTGTTTAAATTGTGATAAAAAATTTAATTTATACAGTTTCCTTGTTCGTGTATTACATTCAGTTGTTTTGCATCTGTTTTATAAAGCGCTTAAGATTTTTTATATTTAAGTTCTGGTCTATTATTTTTTTAATAAAAAGAAGCATCAAATTATTCCATAAAAACAATTTTTCATATTATTAAATATGATAGCAAAAAGTATAATTAAAAGTAAATAAATACTTGTTTTATTATTTTGTATAATGTACATATATATAGTCTAAATCATAATTTCAGAATTAAAATATTAATATATTTTTCATGCATACACAAGTTTTTATTTTTAATATTTTAGTTTTGGTGTATTTATATTTTTGTTTTAGATTTAACATATAAAATAGTATGTATGCTGGGTATTAAAATGACTTATTAGTTATGCTATAACGGGTAATAAAAATTACCTTTATTTTTTCATTCTTTAAAAAAATTTGAAATAAAATTTGAAAAACTATCTTTCAAATTTAAATGTAAATTCGATTAAAATATTTGATTAATAATATATGTAAATAAATAAGTTAAATATAAAAATAAATATTTTATGTATATAATTATATAAGAATATAGAATTATGTGGAATGTGTAAACATAAAAAAAGTATACAATATATGAATTTGTATATAAGTCATTGAGAAATGGTATGGTATTGGTATTACCCAATGGTAATAAATTAAAATATTTATTAAATTAAAAAATAGAATTTACCAAAATAGATTAAAACGATAAAATTGACAAATTAAAATTATAAAAATATTTTCAAGAAAATCCGAATTTAAATCAAAAGTTTCAAATCGAAAATCTCCAATCTAATTCAAAAATCGCTAACTAAAAAAAGTTAAATATTATATATTATATTATTTTTTATATTATTGCTAAAAGTGTTAATAATTACAATTTAATATTACAATTTTTTTAACAATTAATTATTTATTTTACAATTATTTGTAGTGACAACTTTACGTAATCAATACATTATTTTTAATTTTATTGAATTAATGATTTTGAATTTAATTTTGTTAAATTATAATCATATTTAAATCGATAGATATTGTTTATAATAAATTTTTCAAAAAAAATCGTCTTATGCAAGATTCTTATAATGGTGTCAGAAACGGTTCGCTCGAATGCAACCACGCCAGCCCGAAAATCCCTCCAATCTTTGACAACATCGAGATGTGGTTCAAACGAATCGATTCGATATTCAAGCTCTCCGGCATTTCAACAGACCAAACAAAGTTTTTGCATCTCACAGCAAATCTGCCTCTTCAGATATTGAAGAAATTCCAGGAATTCTTCGATACGGACTCCACAACACCGTTTTCCGACCTTCGAATGCGATTATACTTAGCGCAAAGTTCACGTTTCGGTTCATTTTGATGAGCTGTTCTCAAATAATCTTGGCGACCGCCGTCCCTCAGAATTTTTTAGCACTCTGCAGCGTCATTACAGCAGTTTGGGCACCACGGGTGGCGATGACAATATTTTTCGGATCGCATTCTTTCGTGCAATGCAGATGAATATCCAGAGACTATTGAATATATACAAAATACACTTTCATTGATTGAATTAGCACGATCGGCTGATGACCTGTTGAATATCCGAGTTCCAGTTGCAATCAATACAAATGAGACAGCCTTAAGCTCCGGAAATTATGTCTCTGAGATCGCGCAGCTGATCAATGAGATTAGTAATCTCAAGAAACAAATCAATCTCGGTCAGCATGATTCTAATTAATTTTTTTATTACCGCAGGTACGGACAAGCGGCTAGGAGATGTCAAAAGCCGTGCATCTGGATCCAGCCGAAGCCATCCGAAAATGACTTAGGGTTGGAATCACCCCAGTACCTCCAACCCTCAACAAACAACCAGATCAAATATCTTCAATTTTCACCGTTCCAGCAATTGCCGATAGTAGAGTTTTCCAATTCCTGATCGACATGGGTGCAGATGTAAGCATTCTTCCCTCAAAACAATTTAGAGCTGACAACACTTCGACAATTCAGAAACTGGTATCAGAAAATTGTCAAGATATTCCAAGCTCCGGAATCCGCACGCTCAAATTCAGTCTAGCCGGTGCACCCAAGCAATTTACTTGAACTTTCATCTTCGCACACACGCGACGAGAAATTCTAGGTTCCGACTTCCTGGCCCATGAAGATATTAAGGTTGATTCTCGTCGTAATAATATTTTCACAGAGAGTTTCACCGTGATGGGATCCAACATCCAATGGTACAGGCTACTGTAAACATCGCACTCAGCAGCACCCAAACGTTCAGAATCGAAAAAACCGGTCCTCCCAATTCACAACGAGTGAGAAGATTGACGAACCATGCATTAAGATCAGTAAGAGCGTAATTTGATCAATTATTACTCCAAGGTACGATCAGAAGAAGCACAAGCCCTTGGACCTCCTCGTTACATGTCGACGCCAACAAAACAATCGCCCTCATCCGCTCCAGATACGTTTGGCCTAAGATGCAGTTCGAAATACGACGATGGACAAGAGAGGGACACATATGCTAAGCCTACAAAATCTCCTGACACACTAAAGCAAAGCTGGGTTCATTATCAGAGAGAGGAAAATTTACTATCGTTCAAATGGATATAGTCAGGCCACTTCCAAACGTCGACGGTAAGCGACCCATTTTAACAATTATTGATAGACACACGTCCTGGCCTGAAGCAATCCCAAACCATGATATAACGGCCGCTGCCGTATCGAAAGCTTTCATTGCCACGTGGATCAGCCGTTCTGTCCCCCAGAAATCGTAATCACCGATCAAGGGAGACAATTCCTTTCAAATCAATTTAAAGAAGTTTGTCGAAAATTCGGAATCGAGCATCGGCGCAATACCCCGCACCACCCGCAATGCAATGGAAAAATTGAAGGATTCCCCACATCCCTAAAGAATGAGTTTAGAACTTACTCGGGAACGGCCGAGCAAACTTGGACATGATCTTCCAATCGTAATGCTCGGACTTCTGAATTCGACAATAACCGGTTCGACCACCTTACCGACAAAATTATTGTAACGCTCTTCCATGTATCTTCTGGAAGATGTTATCGTAGACAATGCAAATCAATCAGCCTACTCCAGAGAAGATATCAAAACAACTATTCTGGTTTCACAAGTCCGATCGTAAAAAAACAACTCACACAAAAGATCTTCGTACCAGGAGCACTTTCGACGTGCTTAAGAAGAGATGTCATTAGATCCCTAAAATCACCGTACGAGGGTCCTTACAAAGTGGTATGTCAATCTGAAGACCTTGATTCTAGACATAAAAGGCCAACACAAAACAATATAGATTGATCGTCTCAAACTGACCTTCACTTGCCAGGACACTCCTCTTCTTCCACAGTGGCATATGTAAAGTGACAACTTTACTTAATCAATAAATTATTTTTAATTTATTTTTTTGTGAATTAAAAATAATGTTTTTTTATCGATTGTTTAAATGGATATGTTTTGTTTATAATAAATTTTTCAAAAAAATCGTCTTATGCAAGATTCTTATATTATTTAATTAAAATTTTAAGCTGATTAAGTAAACTATTTATATTAAAAGGAGTGGAAATTTCTATTAATAAAATTATACATTAAAATTAAACAACATTGAAATAAAAAACAGTAGAAAAAAAGCAACAACCATTGTTATTAAAATATGAATAAAAAATATATAAAACGAATTTTTTACAATTCTCTGTGCAGAGAAAGTATTAAAAAAGATTCTGAAAAGAAATAAATTATTAAAATTACTTTTTATTTTCTAAAGAAGTAATTCCAGTTGAAGAATTCCCAAAGGCTTTCATCGAGGAATTTTTGAATCGAAAATGTTCTATTGTTAAATTTCATGTAATAACAGAGAAGAATAAAAACATCTCTTTAATATTAAATTAACTTAATTTTCTATCGACCTTTATATTTTACAAATAAGTCTTTGCATATTTCATGCAACTTATTTTTCTATTTTGAAGTTATACGAAATTAAATGTATTTTAGAAAATTAGCAAGAATGTGCAAAGCTACGAGAATTACTGCAAATAAATAGTGCGAATAGCGTTATACAATGAAAATTTAAATGGTCGGACATTAATTTAAAAATTTTCCCGAATTAACATTTACTTTGATGGAACTCGTCCTCCTCTGATTACTGGCAAGTATTGGCCGTATTTGATATTCTCAAATGGCTCGTGAGATGCTGCAACATAATACTGGCCATCTTCGATATCTTTCGCATATTTAATTAAATCTCCGTTTAATGTGTATATCCTGAATTATCAAATAATACATTACGCATTAACAGTTAAAATATTTTTATTATAATAATGAAATCATTAATGCTTTAGGTACCATAAATATAAGTGATCTGTATGAACCTTGAAATACCTAATATGAGCTTCGAAATAATAATGAAAATAATAAAATAGATAATATTCTCAATAAACTTTGTATGTCGTTTAGAGTTTTTGTAATTCAATAAATAATATTATTTCATTCAATTTAAAACAGTTCAAAATAATTTTATCTTTTCAATACAATGTTCTTCTCATCAACTATTTTCTTTACACCGTCATTATGAACAGTATTTAGGCATAGTCCTAGAGTAGCAGGTTTGATGGTAATCTAGTTCAATTTTATGTCCAAATCTATATATTACTTAAGTTTTCTTAATTCATTGGCTTACATCCAAACGTTTCAGGAGGGTTATCTTCCTCTTTACCATCGCTGGGGTTCTTGAATAACATACTGATTACTCATACACGATGGTCTACCTGTCTATTTTTCCAGAGCAACCAAAGCCTGAATGGAGAAAACGGATATTTAATACCTTCCTTGTCATGTTTAATCACCTGAAATGAACTCAATAGAGTACATTTTATTTCTTTAATCAAGATTTTCACAAACGAAGAAACAAGCCTTCATCTCAAGATGTTTTACTTTATATTCTTCGACAAGAATCGACAGCAATATCCTAAGACATTAACAAATTAATTCATTCTATGTCCTCAAGAGTGTCTCATCTGAATAAATCCAATCGGGAATGGTTGTGTTCTTTTCAAATTTAATAACTTCTCCCTCTATTAATATAAACATTTTATTTCATAGATTCTCTCAAGACTAGCAACATTATATTTTTATATTATCACTATTTGTTATTTGAAAAATGACAATTAGAAAGTGTCAACTAATAAATCATTGTGGATTTGTACAGGTATCATCCAAGGAACATCAAGAACATAAAAAGTCATAAAATAGAAGACTAATACGGAAAATGTATATTATATATATTTAACATATTTACTTTTCATTAAAACGAAAACTCCTTAAACAACATGAACAATATTTATACCTTGAAAAACATTCCATTTTTTCTATAATATAGTCTCAATAAATCCATCTTTTTATAATGCCATCTGTTCAGTAAAACTATGTTCAGTTGACTTTTTGTACTTCGGTTTTGTGGATTATTTAGTTTTTCTTGTACGCAGCAACGTATTTTTTGTAAGTATTTTTATTTTTAGACAAAAGTTTTTCTAGCTGCTGCCATAACAATCATTTTAATTACACTAACTCAATAAATGATATGTAGCTCTATTGTTAAACAGTTAATTATTAATAAAGTATTCACTAACAAAAGCTAAAAACTTACTAATTCGTAACAACAATAACAAATATATACATAAAAAATAATGAAGTGCATATCTTACCGTCGTATGGGTTGATTTGTTTTCAATAACACTCTATCTTCAATGGCTCTTACTAGAATATTCATATGCTTCTGTTCATGAGGTTTAATCACGACTTTTATCGCCCGAGTAAATGGGTCGCCATTCCGAAAAATACTAAAATCGTAAAACATTTTAAAAACTTTTAATAAAAAAATTAAAAAAATATTTTAGTGATTTTCTCTCTCAAATAATATTTCTGGAAAATAATCTGAATATGGGAATATCAAGTGCAACTTTTATTGTAAATTATTTAGTCGTAATCTTAATCCACAATATTGATAATGAATCTTTAAAGAAGGAAATAGAAATCAGTAAGCAATCAAACAATTTAGAGTTTGATAACGCATTATTTCTTTGAATATAAAAGCTTAAAGGGCATTTAGAGGAAAGAAATATATTTTAGTGATTCGAAAGAACATAATTGCACTCTTTCAAATACAATACAAAAATAACTTAAGAGAGAATTATGGAATAATTTAAATCTGGGAATTTAAGGTTTTAATTATTACAAACCATTAAGGAAGATCTTACTGGTAAACGACAAGAAGTTTTTAATATGTATCTTAATGAACATTAATATGATGGAATTTAAGATGAAATTCTCTGGTCTGATGAAGATCAGTTTAAACTAAACGGAAATAAAAATAAATTCACTAGTGTTTATTACAGCACAATCACCACTTCTTAAGTAAAGGTACCATGAAACAGTCCTTGGTATTACCATCTGGTGAGGATTTTCTGTTTTTGATATATTTGACCCAGTGTTTTTAAAGAACCTTTAATCAAATAAATTCTTTGAAAATGTTGAAAGAAAAAAATGGTTGTTGAATTAAAAATTCTTAATTACTTCACTAAAATTATTTGCATATAAGAATGATAAACATTATACGAGCTGTTTTCGAGATTTTTTTTAATTAGTCTTGACTGATGACTTGAAATAAGGCTGAGTTGTCTCAATGATGGAAGGACTTTGAACAATGTGACTTTGCAGTTTCAGAAATTATAAAATAAATTATTTGTGAAACAAAACCCAAAATCCTTTTGAAATGGCAAGATAATTTTTTGAACAGTTCTTTAATTCGAGAAATGATAGAGGGATGAAGATAAATTTTTCACTCTGTTTGAAAGAGATTCCGACTTTGTTAATTTAATGAATAAGAACAATGGAATACCTTTTTAACTAACTGATATCATTTGTGAAGTTCACTAATTAAAATTGTACCAATACTTCATTGGCAATTAAAATGCATATTGTAGTGAACCACACATACATATATTCATATTATATTATAATATTATATAAATGAAAAAAATCGATAAGAATATCGATTAAAAATTATAAATATTACTTATTAAGATTATATTATATTGCCTGCGGGGCATTTTTTCTATGGAATCGATTCCTAAAGGAATTTTCTACAAACCAATTTATCAATATTCCCAAATAAAAGTGCATCTCTTCATATAATCTATTTCCTCAAATTCTCGTTGTGTAACCAAATGATTCTCTGACGTTTCCATCGACATTGTTACAACAGTAGATCGTTCCTTTGAAACCTTAGAACAATAAACACTAATCGAAATCGAGATTTATCCATGCCATTCTCTCTCTCTCGTATGTGATTTTTTTCATACTTATTTTTCATTATGTTTAGCAAATGCTTGCATTACCGATACAATAATGTAACATTTTTTATTATACAGTTTAACTTTGTTTTTGTAAGAACCTACAAAGCTCAAAAACCAAGTTTTGCATTCATTCCATGAAGATGAAAGGTTTCAGCGACAAATATCTCCTAATTAATAAGCTCCGATACCTGTTTTTGAGTTATAATTACAAATTTTTGTGTAAATCTTACCTTCAAAATTTTCTTATTTATTGTTTGCAGTCGTCGAAAAAATGTATTTTTTCCCATACAAATTATTTTGATAGAAATCTTAGAAATCATTTATAATATTTTTGAGTACTAACTGTATCCTTTTATACAACCAACAAATATTTTTTTTATTATTTCAGTTATTAAAAGAAACAAACATAAAAAAATCCAGGTATAAATAATAACTTGTTTAAAAAAGTGTAAAGATGTTTATAAAACACGAATTTTTCGTCGAACCTAGCTGACATTCTCAGGTATGGAAGATTCTCATGGGCCTTATTGAACGGATTACAGTTCCTGGAATGTTTACAAATGGTCAAGATATTTCAAGCTCTGGAATCCGCACGCTCAAATTCAGTCTAACCGGTGCACCCAAGCAATTTACTTGAACTTTCATCTTCGCACACACGCGATGAGAAATTCTAGGTTCCGACTTCCTGGCCCATGAAGATATTAAGGTTGATTCCATTTGCTTTTGTTACAACACTTTGGTTTATAATACAGAAGAAAACCGAAATATTGTACAATTATTGTATTTAGAGCCTGATTAACAAAAAGTCGCAGATAATAAACTGGTGGCAAATATTTACTATTAAAAATGAGGAAAATCTTCATTAAAGGTTTGAAAAAAAAGTTTGTTAAAGAATCGGTTTTAATAATACTACTTTTATTTTTTATGTTCATAATTCTATTGAAATTTACTAAGTATATATATTCATTACTGACTTCGAATATTTATTTTGAATAACCGTAAATGTGAATAATTTTTTGTGCATTTAAAAAAATATTCATAAAAAATTAAATGAACTCCGGATGAAAATTTTTTATTGAAAACAAAACTCATCCATTAAAAAAATATATTTAGAGACAATATATTTAGACGGATCAACCGTCATCTTCAGGTCACTAATTAATAATCAATTCACCTGTTTATAAATACAAAAAATAATGATTACTATTAAGAACATCAACATGGGTTTTCGAACTTTTATTTTCAATACAATCAGAATTGTCTTTTGGACAACTCTCAGCAAAACTCTCGTAATTCTACATCGTTCTAAATTGATAACTTTTAGTTAATGTTTTTTAATAAACAATTATTCGAACAAATTTTTCATTATTTTCAGATTTTATTTTTAAAGTTCAAATTTTGTAGTTTTAGTATTAA
>MQRK01243198.1:11313-26624 GCA_001938485.1 Girardia tigrina | reverse complement strand
CCCTTAAGGACTTTAGTTTGGGTGGACCCTCTAAAGAGCCTTAGGCTCAATACCATTGAAAGAGATGGGAGGCCCACAAGAAAATTTCAGGGATCAACTGTGCGGCCAGTGGGCATACTTCTACGTAGTATCCCTGAGAAACTAGATTGGGTTCGATTCCGTCTCTAGGCTAAAGTGCCCGCAAGCTAGCCTTTCATTGCGGAACAGCCGGCAATGTATCGTATTCAGGAATGGGCCAGCAATCCATTCACTAGGCTACGCTTTTATAATTTGGGTGTGAAGGCAGTGGGGAGTAGTGACCCCGCTGTCGATGGTTGGATTGCATCTTCATGATCTGGGATGAATCAATCCCGGTGAAGGGTGTCGTAATGACGTCGTTGCATCTTCGGACAGGCGGAACAAAGGCATGGATCCCAACATTGGGGGAGTGCCCGTTGAAAACCATCAGCGTCCCAGGCCTCCTAAAAAGCCTCAGGCTTAATACTCGAAAGGAGATGAGGTGCACAGGAAAATTAATAAACCAGATTGGAACATAAACTCAAAGGAGTACGAGATTTATTGCTGAACATACTTTGAATTTTGTAAGATTTAGAAATGATTTTTAAATTCAAATTTTTACTATCGATTAATTCCTCTATTATACTATTAATTCCTCTAAGAAGTAATGTAATTTCGATTAAACACAATCACACTATTTAGTAGGACAGAGTCTCGTTCGTTATCTGAATTAATCAGACAAATCGCTCCACCAACTAAGAATGGCCCTACACCACCACCCACCGAATCAAGAAAGAACTATCAATCAAAATAGAGGATTTAAATTTTTAGTAACCTTCTGAATAAGGAACGATTAGCGTATATCCAATATTAGAATTCTCATTAGATAATTTATCGGGTTTTAATTCATCTTTACCCTCATCTTCTTTATTGATTAATTTATCTATCGTCTCATTAGTTAGTTTCTCTAAAAATGATTTCGAATAGCCATTTTTCTGCAATAGTTCTGTTAGTTTATCTATGCTTGCATCTGCTTTTTCATAAGTTGATGATAGAGACCAACACCTAAATAACAAACCCTTTATCATACTTCTATTATACTTAGGTTCACAGAAGCTTTTAGTAGTAGTATATAACCCTGTATCTGTTTTCTTTCTATAAATTTTCTTTCTTGTAGATCGGAGGTGAAAAGAAATAATTTTAAAATATTGTGCAGTAATTTTAAAATTTATTGGGAAAGAGTTACTTGTGAAGCATTATTGATTAAATCACTTAATCCGTCCATTAATGTCCAGACAAGTCTCTCTTCCAATTTGTTGAAAATATTTAATTAGTTATTACGCAAGATGTTTGCATAATCATCAATTTGCTATATATAAGACAGAGAAATTGTTGTTATTTCAACCTGAAAATGGTGGAAAATCCACCGAAATATAAAATTTGATTTTAATGACGTTCTTAAATATATATATATATATATATATATATATATATATATATATATATATATCGTTCCATAATTCACTACCACTTCCTGAGTTCTATGGCCATAAATACATAACATGTTTTACATAAGCCTTTTCTTTCATTTTCTTCATACTTTGTTTTTTTTCTGTTTCTCCAGTAATGACTGACTGGAGCACATAAACAATGAGTTCCGTATACTAGCGGTAGTAAGGTATTCTGAAAGTGACAAATCTGTGTCATTTATGAGAGCATTGACGAAGAGATTACGTGAGGCAGTTGACTTTGAGCCACCTCATTTACGCTGCATTAAGGCATCGTCAAACTGGCTCTATTGTTGATAAACACCATCTTGGTTGTCCCAATGAACTCCGTGTTTCGCTGGGTGATGTTCAACAATCCATCCAAACAGATCGGAAGAAATCAGTCAGGTAAGCATTTTAAAAATGCTGTGCAGCATTTCTTTACACATATTTTATTATTTTTTCTTTCATATCTCAGTCAAAGAGCTGAGGATCTGCACAAGTCACGATCGACAACGTGGAGAATTACGAAAGATCTGTGTCACATAAGTTGGAGACGTGTGAAAATGCAATTTCTAAGTGAAGATAATTATGTAAATCGTGTATATTGTTATCAGGCGATATTGAAGAAGTAAGAGAATGTCAGACGTCATGAAAATATTTTTTCAGTGATGAGTGCGTATTTTATGCTGATATTAAAGCCTCATTTGATTGAGTCATTCTTCATTGATGACTCAGTCCCTGCTGAGTCGAATATTCATCTTCTTGAGACTGAATTTTTGCCTGCTCTGAATGCTAAAGGCATTATGCTTGCCTCACATTTCCAGCAGGATGGATCTCTAACTCACACTGCTTTAAAAACAAGATACATTCCAATCAGCAATTTCCAGACCACTCGATAGGTAAGTTGTGCACCATTTTCTGCTCTCCACGTAGCGAAGATCTTTTATCCTGCGATAATGCACTTTGAGGGATGCTGAAACCCAAAATCATGAAACAGAAGGGCAAACAACAACTTCAAAACGTGATTCGACAAGCATTTACAGAAGTTCCGGTCACTGTGTTGCGCTCCATTAATATTAGGTTATTGCAAAGGAATGCAGGTTTTTGATTTTCTGTATTTACCGCAATGTTATTCGACTAAAGCATGTATGATGTTATGAGTCATTCGAAAGCTTCATTTATACTCTTTCAGATATATTTGTCTAAAACTTATTATGTTTCTTTTGTTAATAATTTCGATTTTAATTGCACATGTCAAAACGTGATTTTCGCAACATTTACTTCTACATGTTCAAACTAGGGCGTAATGCAGCTCAAACCGCTCGAAACATCAACGAAGTTTTGGGCAAGGGAAGTATCAACGAATGCACGGTACAGCGCTGGTATAAAAAGTTTTGCTCTGGCAATACCAGCCTGGAAGATGAGCCTCATGGTAGCCGCCCATAGACGATTGATAACGACGAATTGAATGAGCTGATGGAAGCCGATCCGCGCACAACTGTTCGAGCACTCACAGAAGAGCTTAACGTTGATTTCTCTACCGTCGCTCGGCACTTGCAGCAAAATGGAAAGTCGAAAAAGTTCGATAAATGGGTGTCTCATGAATTGAACGAAAGTCAAAAAAATCTTTGTTTTGAAGTGTTTTCAGTGCTTCTTCTGCGCAACAAGAACGAGCCGTTTATCGATCGGATTGTGACGTGTGATGAGAAGTGGATTCTCTACGACAATCCGCAACGTTCGGTGCAATGTTTGGACCGCGATGCGGCTCTTCATCCCTTTCCGAAACCGAAACTCCACCAAAAGAAGGTTATGGTGACTGTTTGGTGGTCTGCAGCCGGTCTCATCCATCACAGCTTTCTGAATACGGGTGAAACGATCACCGCGGAGAAGTATTGCCAACAAATTGGCAAAATGTATCGCGAGCTCCGACGTGTGTGGCTAATTCTCCACGACAACGCCCGGCCACATATCTCAAAACCGACCCTACAAAAGCTAAACGAATCGGGTTACGAAACTCTGCCTCATCCACCCTACTCCCCGGACCTCTCGCATATCGACTATCATTTGTTCAAGCATCCGGACAGCTTCCTCCAGGAAAAATGTTTCAAAAACCAAGACGACGTCAAATTAGCCTCTAACGCTTTCATCGCATCCAGAACTCCGGAGTTCTACTCTAGGGGCATCAATAAACTTGTTTCTCGTTGACAAAAATGTATTGATTCTAATGGTTTTTATTTAGACTAATAAAGTTTATTCTGTGCTCAGTTACATTTGTTTAAAGTTTAGATTCAAAAACCGGCATTGCTTTTGCAACAACCTAATAACAGCACATTCCGCAGATTGCCTCTGTGCATTGGAAAGAATGGGTACAAGTTGATCCATTTAATCATTAATATGCAGTACATGTATGTCTTCATTTCTAAAGTGATCAATGAATTGGTGCGCATACAAAACTCAGAAATCGGTAATGAAACGACCCGTATATAATATAAACTTACTAACTGATGGGCAAAAATATTAGCAAAATATAACATTAAAGTGAGCATTAGAAATGGCTACTATTAGTTGGGTGTTCTGATGATAAAATGGCTACTATTATTCTTTAGTAGTACCTGATTTTGACTAGATGGAACCGGGTCAGGGCCATTATGGAATTCTCTGTGTAATTTGCCAGAATGCAAATCAGCCACATATTTCTTCAATATTTGTGGATCACTGAAATTAATCGAGAAAAATCAATATCTAAATCTAATCTAATCAAATATTGATCCTTTTTTCTTTCTTTCGATCAAGAAAGAATAAAAATAATCAATCCAAAGTCGGATATTACTTGAGAGCGTCGTCGACTGAACCTGGCAACAGAAACATGTGTTGGAAACTGTCAATAGCAATCAACGGCAGATCTCTCTCCGATTTCCCGAGGTGTGTCAAGGGATGCGCGAATTTCTGGCCATCGGCATACACGAAATTAACGGTTTCTAGAGCCGATGAATGTCGGTAAACGATGGTAGCAACAATGATAGAAATTAATCACATGAAACACGACATACGAGCGCACACTCAAACACGTTCAATTCATCAAAAAAGCTAATAATAAAACGTGTCTCGACATGTTTTATATTGACAATCAGAGAGCATATCGATGGATTTCATCAGAAATGAAAAAAAATTACTTTTTTCCGCCATTAAATGTTCCGCAACGAACTTCGAATATCGTACGGTAATATCGGGATTCTGTGGCGAGTAGAACAAAAGCACAAGTGGTAAACCTTCTTCGGTGATGTCTTCGGCGTTTTGAAACGTGATATTACGAACAATTGGGGTGCAGGATTTGATGACCCAATTCTTGACATCTTCACTGTTGTCGAGCTTATCTAATTCTGCCACGATATTCTGACCAAGAGAGAGAGAGAGAAACAAACGTTGAATTTATTTAATAATTAAGCACAAAATTCACTTCATGAGTTTCATAACTGAATTTTTCAGTCGGTATTTCGGGCCTGTGAAAAAAAACCGATGAAAATTTTATTTTTTTTTATTGTTATTCTTCAACGTTGAAAGAATTTTTCCATATTATTTCAAAACATTAAAAAATTAAAGTTCAAAAATACAATCAACAGAAAATAATACAGATTTGTTTCATAACTAATTATAAATAACAGCAAACAATGTTGCTCAATCATTCATATTTTTCCATTCTTTTTATTAGCTTACTTTCTATATATTTAGAAACCTATTTTTGAAGACCTTTTACTCAATCGATTTTCTTCAAACTTTGCAAACTTACTCATTCTCGATGACAATAAATGATTATGTGAAAGTTTTTTTTGCAAAATTGTTTTCTGATTTACTGGTTTCATCAAAATGAGTAAGTGTGCAAAGTTTGGAGAAAATTGATTCAGTAAACAGACTTCAAAAATAGGCTTTTAAATTCCATGGACACATATATGAAAAGCAAGCTAATATAAAACATGAAAAATAAAGTTAAATTAGCATTAAAATAATTTTAACAAAAAATGTATTAATATTAGGTCGATGCATAAGTTTCCGACCTTTGATAAAAAAGGGATATACTTCTTTAATTGTCCCCAAAATCCACGTGTTTATATTTTTTATTATTCTAGAAACGGATACCAATAAAAATCACATACACAACTGTATATTATTTATTTTTAATCTTGGCAAAAAGGCGTCTCAAGCGAAGGACGAAATTTACCAAGCATATAGTACAGGTTCTGTTGGCCTTACAACGATCAAAGAATGGTACGCCAAGTTCAAGAATGGTGAATTCAACCTTGAGGACCAGCCACGAAGTGGTAGATCGAAAGATTTGGAGGACGAAGAGCTTCTGGTTCTCTTAGAAAAGGATGATGGACAGTCAACCCTTGAACTGGCCAAACGCTTCAACGTTAACCAGTAGACAGTCCTACGGCGTATGAAAGCTCTAGAAAAGGTGCAGAAAGCAACAAGATGGGTCCCACATGCTCTCTCTTCCCAAAACAAGGACGAGAGGATTGAATATCGCCATGGTTCACCTCACCCGCCACCGAAGAAAATCGTTTTTTATGAATAATCGTCACTGGGGACGAGAAATTGGTGTATTATGATAACTCAGAACGTAAGAGGCAATGAGTAGACCCCGGGAATCCATCAACCTCTACCCCAAAACGCAATATTCATGGCAAAAAGGTCATTCTGTGTATGTGGTGGGATATGAAGGGCCTTCTTTATTATGAGCTGTTGGATCCCGGGCAAACGGTTACCGCACAACGCTATTGTGATCAGCTATTTAAGTTGAACGAAAAAAAACAGCGAGTTAAGGAAATATGTGAGTCATAGTGGACGCAAGGTCATACTGCTGCATGATAACGCTAGACCACATGTTGCGTCGGCGACGAAAAAGTATGATTTTAGCGCTTGGATATGAGATTCTATCGCATCCGCCCTATTCACCAGACTTGGTTCCATCAGATTTTCATATATTTCTGTCTCTCCCACATTATCTCGCTGTACAACATTTCAAAACACGCGACGAAGTCAAGAAATGCATAGATGACTTCATTGATTCGAAAGATGAAGACTTGTTCACCAAAGGCATCTATTTGTTGCCAAAAAGACGGCACAAGACCATAGATGCTAATGGTGAATACTTTGAAGATTAACCGTACGCCACTTTGCTTTAAAAATAAATAGCTTTAATTAAAAATGGTCGGAAATTCATGCATCACCGTAATAAATTGAAAATTAAAAAAAACAATTACGTTTACAAAATCAAAAAAAAAAGAAATTCGAAACCAATCCCAAAAGATCGGGATCCCAAGGATTAGAGGAAAATTAGTTTCTGGATCCCGGGATTGTAAAAACGGACGGGATTGAATTCCCTAGTTCCAATTTTGGAATAAATTTTTATGAAGTCTATTGAGGATAAAATATACATACCCTGAGTAAAAAAACATATTCTCTACAAGAGATATGTAGGGGACATATCTTGTTTTCAAAAACCATTCTTAGCATTCTTCAATAGTCATCATCCTGATATTAGGTTGGGGAAAAAGTAATCCATTATTTTAATTCATTATTTATCGATCAAACAATTTCAAATATATGCTCTTTGTCAAGGTAAAATTTCACAGTAATTTCACAAAAAATATTTTGCGTTTTTTTATTCAGTTCTGAGTTACAGGGTGTTAAAAATGGAAGTCAACAAAGAAAAAAATCGGTACATTTTACAGTTTTTGTTCGATAAAGGCGAAAATGCAAGCCAGGCGGCTGTTATTGTGAATGGTGTTTATGGTGCCAATACTGTAACAGCTAATTACACACAATTTTGGTTTGAAAATTTCGAAAATGTTGAAAATGTCGATAAAATGTCGGCAATGATCGAAGTTGACCGGTATGTTAGCATCGCACAGGAGCTGAAGATCGACCACAAAACGGTTTTAAACCATTTGGGCAAAGCAGGATTCAAAAAGAAACTTGGTGTTTGGGTTCCACACCAATTAACACCAAAAAACATGATGGATTGAATTTCCATCTGCGAAGCCTTGGCCAAACGAAATAAAATCGACCCATTTCTTAAATGGATGGTTACTGGGGATGAGGAATGGGTCACATACAACAATATTGTACGAAAACGATTGTGGTCAAAGCACGGTGAAGCACCTCAAACGGTCGCCAAACCAGGACTAACGGCCAGGAAGGTTCTACTGTGTATTTGGTGGGACTAGAAAGGAATCATTTATTATGAGTTGCATCCGTATGACCAAACACTAAATTCAGATCTGTACTGTCAACAACTGAACCGTTTGAAGATAGCAATTGATGAGAAACGACCAGAATTGGCCAACAGAAGAGGTGTTGTGTTCCATCACGACAACGCCAGACCACATACGTCTGTAGTGACTCGCCAGCAACTCAGGGAGCTTAGTTGGGAAGTTTTAATGCATCCACCATATAGTCCGGACCTGGCACCAAGCAATTACCACCTTTTTCTCGCATTGCAAAATTTCCTGAGTGATAAGAAATTGGGATCAATAGAAGATTGTGAAAATCGATGACTACAGTTTTTTTGCCAATAAGGACCAAGACTTCTACGAGAGAGGCATTATGAAGCTACCTTCAAACTGGCAACTAACTATACAACAAAACGGTGCATATTTGACTCCAAGAGATCAATCCGAAACATGTTAAATAAAGTTTTGAATTTCACGCCAAATAATGGATTTCTTTTTTCCCAACCTAATATTAAATTTACTACAAAATCGGAGGTAAATAACAAACTTTATTTTCTTGACATTCTTATCATTAGGATGAATTGGATACATATTCTTAAAGGACACTCAAGGCGATAACATGTACTTAAAAGCGAGTTAAGAATAGACCAAAGAAAGAAAACATTGAATATATATATATATATATATATATATATATATATATATGACTACAAAAGGATAATTAAAAATTAATTTGTAATATAATAAATAAACATTTATCTTAATTAAAAAAGCTTTTTGTGTAAATCTTTCTCGGTTGAAGAAAGTTATCAAAAAATTACTCACTGAAGTTTAGCAACAAATTTACACTCATCACTTAATTGATGAGCAATCCTACGAAATAATTCGAAATTTGTTCCAGATTTTTGTTTAAAATGCCCAACAACATAGGATTTTCCTAACTAAAATATTATTTCTCTTAAGAACTCGACTCAAAGACGTTTCTTACCTCCTTATTAAATGTATCAGTCGGAGTTAAATACAAAACTGGGTCTACCAATTGATCTTTTATATATTCAACAAAAGCAGCCCCACTTCGAGCTCCTCTATATTCTCGTTTGCTCACCTCTCCATATCGAAATAATTTAATTGTCGGATATTTTCTAATTCCGAATTGTTTTGAAAGATCACCTAACAAAATAGAAAGTTTGAATTTGAATTTAAAGTTGAAAAGAAAATGTTGATTTTATTAAAGCAAACATTTATTATTCATCATAAATTCAAAAAAACATTTCTCGATCGTCTTTCAATTACGTCAGATAATTCGGTCATCGATTAAACAATAAATTACGTATATCACAACAATAGATTATTTGTCAAAAAATATATCAAAATAACAGAATTATTGAAAGCAGTTTTATTATAAATTATTTGAGAATAAATTTTTATTTAATTTACTTATAAACTTGAAAAGTTTAGGAAAGGCATCTGCATAAAACAAGCAATGACTTCTTCAAAACATATTTACAAGAGTTTTTTATGGTGTCGACGTTATCCTAGGAATGAGTTTGGAAATAATTTAAATTGGATAAGTCATCACTTGTACCATCAAATATATATTTTTTTTCAGGAATATAATACAATACATTTTGTGAGCAACATTATTTTAGGCCTATATTTTTACTTTCAGTAAAAAATTAAAACTCTCAATATTTTTTAAATTGAATTTTCAGTATATAAAAAAACAATTTGTTATGGCAAATAAATACGGCACGCTATTTCATCGTATATACTACAATGTGCGGAATTTTAAAGTAGAATTGGTATATTGATTGGAACTTCGCATTCTATGATAATTACAAAAATATTATGTCGAGGAAATAATAATGCAAATAGAGTGCTGTTTAAACCTTTTGATAATAGGAACGTATGTATACGTTTTTGGATATGTGGGTCGAAAAAAAAGCAACGTATATTTTCGATTGATTTTTATACCGAGTTATAAAAAAAATTTTACTGTTTTTTTTAAATACTGAGAAATCAATTTTAAAAATATTGAGTTTTATTTTTTTACTGAGCGAAAAATAGTCGTCATTATTTTATATTTTAATTCGAGACTAATTACCGCCTCCAATGAACGAAGTTTAAGAGTTTAAGAAACTTTTATCCATCTAATATTTTGAACGAAGTGAATTTGATTTTGTTGATTATTTTGAAGGAAGTAATTTGAATTTATCGATTATTTTAAACTGACTGAATTTTATTTGAGTCACGATTATTTTGAATGATACGAATTTATATTTTACTGGCGATTTAATAGTTTGTTTCCTATTTCAAAATGTTACTGAAAATTTTTTGTTGAAGGTATGAAGTTGATTAATTGAAATATAAATAAAATTTTAATAAAAAAATTGATTTTTGTTTTTTTTTGAAAAACATTGTTAAAATTGATTATTAAAATTTATTAACTTAAAATTGAATTAAAATATTAAAAAAGAGGTAATTTTTACATTAAATTCTAATAATTATTAAGTATTTATAAACTATCAAATATATTTTCAAAATAAAATATCTATTTTTTAAAATTTTCAAAATTAATTAATTACAAAATAGATAATTTTTTTATTAAATAAATAAAAATTAATTTTCGTTTTTTTGGAAAATAGTTAAAATTATCAAATATTACCTGAAAATTAAATAAAAAATATAAAAAACTAAGTAAGATCTAAAAAACAAGTCTTATACATTGAATTAAAATAATTTATAAATTATTAAATATTAAATGAAAAAAAGAAACAAAATATTTTAAAAAATGTTTTTAAAAGTATATTATAATAATTAATTAATTATAAATTATCAAATATTAACTTGTTTTAGCATTCTATTAAAACAATCTATTAAATTTTTTTTTAAAACTATTAAATAAATAGCTGAAACAAATTTCTAATAAATGCAAAACAAGAGACATTTAACCAACTTAAACAAAGATTAAAATTAAAATGCGTGAAATTGTTTTTATGTGTAATTTTAATTTCAACGATTTGCCAATTTGTTTAAAATTTATTAAACAAAGATAATGTACAAATACAACTGTGTCAGAAACTATCAAATCCTTCATTTTAATATAGGGTTTTTCGATCAATATAATAATCTTTGCAACCAATCTAAGAATTTTTGCAAAAAATATAATAAAAATAATTCAAAACTAAAGAAAAAAAGTTTTTAGAGTATTTTATTGCTATGCATTACGCATTAAAATTTGATATGAGGTTTAATACGCTTGCCATATTTAATTTCTATTTTTCATTTTTAATGGCCATCTCAATGACAACGCAATATTCTAATGAGGCTTGTACTAATGAAAATGATGTGCAAGGAAACCAATTAGAACAACATCATCCAGATTTAGTAGTACGAGGTGGAGCGAGAACTGAAAATATGTTTAGAAATTCAATTTCATCTATAAGTTTGATGAAATTACGAAAAATCATTGCATTAGTTTTTATTGTAAAATGTTAGATTACTTGAATAGATGTTGTTCTAGTTAAGAAATAATGGAATAAATGTTTATAATTTTTATTTTATTTTTATATATTTATTATACACCCGTTCTCGATAACATATGTGACCGCAGCTGAGAAAAGGGACCACAAGTCACTGCACAGAAAGCCCAGAAATCGCCTGTAATAGTGGATTGGTCAAAATTGGGCAAAAGTAGTTCTCTATCTATTTCAATAGGTCAATCCATGCCCCTGAATATGGAATGCATCATTTGTTGTTCTGACCTATTTATAGGCCTTAACTACCAACTTCAAGTGACTGAGGGAAAAGGGACCACAAGTCGCACATTGTGTTTTCGCTAATAAATCATACCAATACTGAGGAAAATACTTTTTTGTAATTAGGTATATATAGCGGGCTTGATGTTTAATTTCAGTGAAAATATTTAAAGTCAGGTGAATCATTATTCAGACTGCTGCTGCTGTCTAAAACGCGTTGTAAACGAGTGTGTAATAAACATAATGTTTCAATTCGCGTTTTCTCAAAAACGAGTTTTTACGAATATGACCATTGCAATATCTGTAGAAGAGTCAAATGATGGAATATATTTTTTTGCACAGTTGTTAACTATTATGAGACCTACAACGTGGCCCTCTTAGCTCAGTTTCCTACTTGTGATCCCTTTTCTCAGCTTTGGTCACATATGTCATATAGGTATTATAAATGGTATAAGATATTTTATCTATCATTTATAATGATTTTAATCATTTTTTTTATTTTATATTCTCACGTCATAAATCTGAGTAACATCATTTGATTTACGGTTTATGATTTTTAATGATTTATTTTAGGAATTATATTTTATTAAAGTTTTTTTATATTTTTATACATACTTTTTTATATTTTTTGAATTTGGGACCCCAATAAATAATAATCATCCCTGTTTTGAAAGGCTTCTGTAAGTAGTATTTTATCGACTTCTGTGACTGATTGCCTGCGCCTCTCCCTGAAAGGCAGAGTCAAATCCTAATCGTTTGACATACTGCAATATTAAGTATAATATATTTTTTATAAAAAAAAATTTGATTTATTTCACGGCAACTCTGTTTTCGAAGAGTCATTTCTTTTATCTTCTTCTTGTCGTTTCATTTTTAAAAAAAAATGTGATTAAATTTGTTTTTTAAGTGTCAAGCGCCATATATAAATGCTTCTAAATTATGTATATATCTGTATGTATAATGAAGTTGTGTGTATGTCTTGTGAGCATGTGATGAGGTTTGTTTGAATTTTTCTATGCCGTCTATAAAATATGACATTTCTCATAGCTTAAGATCCATCAGCATGACCCTTGGATCGATTCTCATAGGTTAGATTATTTTTTCCTATTTATTTACATATATTTCTATTCAGGAATCTAATAAAATGCCTACATGGCATTTCTAATCGGGAACATGTGTATTGTTTGCAAAGAATATTATGTTAATTGAAAAGATTATATTGGTCACAAGGGTTATTACATTGATTTATAATTTAATTGTTGTGATATATTGTGGTTGCTTTGTTTTGTCCCGTAAATTAAATAAATCCGATCAAAGATGAATTTTTGCAATAAATTATGTTTGCTTTAATAATCGAACATTTACATCAATAATTTTGATAAGTACCTTGTTTCTCACAATCAACTTTGCCTAAAACTACTTTTCCTTGATCCTTTACGTAAGTGTAAAATAATCAAATAGATAAAACATAACAAAACCTTAAATTCTGCTTCCAGTGTATTTGAAGCTTCAGTGAAAATCGGATCAAGTATATTACTGAAATAACACCAGGATGCATAAAAATCAACCAAAACTAATTCATTTGAGTCTTAATGAATTTCAATTATAATCATAAAACTTAAATCAATATAAAATATTTACCGACAACAGATTTAAAATTATTACTGGTTAAATCAATAACTGTTGCGTTTGAAATTGAAATTAATAACTAATGGTATTAAGAAAAGAAAACATTTTATTATTTGAATCATAAAATTCACTAACCGTTAAAAACAAAATAAAACTCATCAGTTAAAATTTTCAAAATAACGCCTAAAAGTGCTGAGGTATATAGTAATAGAGATATATTTAAACAAATTCATTAAATTTTTGAAAGTAAATTAATTCATTAATATGGATGAGATGATTAAGTTAAATTTTTTTAACTTCATTTAAAATGAAAAAATTAAATGAAAATTAAATTTAAATCTCCAAACAGAGCTAATTTAAAATTATATTTTTATTGTGTTTATGATATCTGAATGTTGAGTATAAAAATATGAAAGTAAAAAATTAATTGTATGGCTGTATTGAAAACTTAAAAAAATTCTTATAAATTAATTTAAAAGAATTTCTTTCGTATAATGTCATTTTTCAATAATTTTATGAAATCTTTTTGTTTAATTTGTATGATAAATATGTTTTATTTAGTTTTAAAATTATTTTAATATTTTTTTAAAAATTGATATTTGAAATTATATTATTAATATTTTTTAATTAATTAAAGAAAACCTAAAATCGAATAACTGTTTCATTATTCATATTTCATATATTTGCAAAATTTTGTGGGCAATCCGGAGAAAAGTCGTAGATTTCCTCGAACTCTCAAAAAAAATAAAATAACAACTGGTTCACTTCTCTAGGGGGTTTTCCTAGTAAAGTAGGTCGATTACTATTTACCGCGGTAGTTGATTAATATATGTATAATATTAGTACCTTATTTGTTAGATATTTGTTCTTTTATAATTTATTAAATTTAGTTAAATGAGGAACAACGTAAGAACTTGTTTTGTAAAAGATTTATTTATTATTGACAAAATTTACAATATTATTTATAGAGTTAAATAAACAATATTTTGTGTGAGACGCTACTTATTCTATTTGATTTTTGGTTATCCAGTTTCACTTGATAAACAAATTAGGTCAATTTAAAAATTGATTTTTGTTGTGGTTCTGTGGTTTTCAAAAACATGTGGACATATTTTGGGAACCGAGTTATTTGGCGTTGAGCCCCCAGGTTATCGGTAACCAACCATAGGATACTGTTATATTAGTGTAATCTCTGCGTGTGTATTTTAGCTCTTAACCCCCTATACTTAAGACCACAACTTGACTCTCAACCCCCATATCATCTGCACACAGTGATAGGTGATGAGGACCTTCCAGGTTCCAGACCTACGCAGGTTTAAGACCAGATAGGTCATATCAGCTCTAATAGGTATTGTAAGTAGCGTTTATACCACTTTCATTATTATCACATTCTTAAGTCATAATTTAACACCACAAAAATTTATTAATATTCACAATTCATATACTTAAACAAATTTCTTGTTACTTCAATTATTTCGCCCAAAATTAGTTCATTAAATTCTTTCGATTAAATTTTTGAAAATATACAAAAATTTAAATCTTAAATAAACTTATATTTTTTTACAAAAAAATTTACAATATTTAAATCTTAAATAATCTTATATTTTTTTACAAAAAAATTACCTTAAATAATTTACATTTTTTTACAAAAAATTTACAAATTTTTAATGTAACCAAATTTTACATTCTTACGAAACTTAATCATAAACCTAATAAATTTAAATTTACAATAACCATTTTATTAAAAAAAATATTTCTCAAAATATTAATCCGTTAATTATTTATTTTAAACTTTATTTAAACTTATTCCACTTATAAAATATATTAATTGTTATTAATGTAAACATATTTAAATACGTATTTATTTTATCATATTTTACTCTGCATTTTAATTTTCTAATTTATTTCCTTTAAATTTTCAAAACTAAAAAAATAATAAACTATTTTGGCGAAACTTAAAAACTAACCCTGGAATTTTAATGATTTGTTTGTATTCTTCAGTATTTTCATGTTTTATTTGTTTTTTAACTGAAAAAAAATCCATATGCTGAAGGATTTAGAGCGTTTAAGAAGAGTATTTGTATTACAATAAGTAGTGCTAAAGTAGTCTCTGTCACATCCAAAGTTCAAAGTTTCCTCTCAAACAAATCGAAAACAGTTTGTGATTTGCAAGCGAATCTGGTATATAAATTTAATTGTCACGG
>MQRK01243194.1:0-15475 GCA_001938485.1 Girardia tigrina | reverse complement strand
TACAGCGTTAGTGAGGCAGTGAGGCAGGCAGTGAGTTACTTGGGCTTTTATAATATAAAAAAATTGAACCCCCGGCAAGAGAGGGCCGCGAAGCGGGCCGAGCGCGCTAGTATTATATATTACAGTAGAACCTGACTATTCCGGCATGGCCGGTGATTTTAAAATATGTCTGAATATACAGTTTGCCGGAATAGAGAGTGTCAGAACAAATACCGTGAATGAAAAATGGGGATTTTCTGACCTGCCGGATTAATGAGGGTCGGATTAGACAGGTTCAACTGTATATATTTGTCTAAAATGTTAGTTAGTGTGATACTCTACTTCCGCGTGGTTTGTGTGTGGATGTGATATTCTTTCTTTTGCTTTTGTACAAAGTCTTGGTTTGATTAGTTGTTTTTTGTACATAGAGATTCCTGTGTGTGATGAATGGGATGTTCAAACGTCTATTGCCTACTCAATTTATTTCAACATTACAGTGACATCAAACAGTTTTCTGATTTAAATAGTGATGGAAAGATTCTAAACTGAAGATAGCTGTTCCAACCTTATTATATACCGATGTTGAGAATATTTTATCGTTAGAAGATATCGATGAAAAAACTGAAAAGTTATCTAACTGATTTAGATGTGAATTGCGTGATCATGTCGACTTGTGGCAAAGACGTTATTCAGAGAAGAGGATATGTTTTATTTTCTAAAGACTTAGAATTAGTAAATAAATATTGTAAGAATATTTGTGGTCGGTCGAAAAATTCAAAATAAAAGGCAATTTTTGATTTTCAAAAATGTTTGAAAGGTCAAAAGATCTCAAATATGTCTAAATATTCATTGATGTAGAAAATGAAAATAATATAAATAAGAAAAGTATATAAAATTGAATTTAAAACTCCTCAGTGATATTCGACTGGCAGAGATTCTTAAGTCATACAAAATACCAATTGTCCACGGATTGGATGTCGACTCACTGGGATAAATTTTGTGGATTTTTGAATCGGATTTTATAATGAAGTCACAAATGACATAATTTACATGTTTATTTGTTATTAATAAATATTAGACCTAAAATAAAGTCAATAAATAAATCAATAAAATTAATTAGCATAAATATACCTAATTACCGTGATTCTGGACGTTGGAAATTTATGACTGTTAAAATTATTAACTTAATATCCTATGTATGTGATTTATTTTATTCTTTTTATTAAGTGTTTTATTGTTAGATATTTTTTTTTGATATCATTTATTTTATTTTGGGATATTTTATTCTTTTTATTAAAAGTGTTTTATTGTTAGATATTTTTTTTGATATCATTTATTTTATTTTTGGATATAATTTTATTGCATAGTAAAAATAGGGATTTGTCCACACATCCAAATCTCTATTTTTACAGTTAGTTAGTTTGTTTGTCGGTCACGTTATGATCAAAATGCGAAATGGCGGAAGAAACGAAGCAAATCCACGTAAGGCCGTTGTCAATCTGGATAACCTGCATCGAAACGGTTCTGTCTGTGCAGCGTCTTCGCCGAAAAACGCCGGTAAGCCGACGAAATCGACCGAAAACCGTGCTGATCGACCTACTGTTAATTCATCACAGAATTCGAAACAAGAGATAATAAATTATAATAATTACAATCTAAAAATTTAAACAGAAACTTTCGAAAACGAAAATTCAGTTCACTCGTCATACTTTAGAGAACATTTACTAGTTTTTTTAAATATATTTTAACAAATATTTATAAATCATATTTTTATACATATTTATATATTATTTTTATTATAAATGGTAATGAAATTTATTGATTATATATATATTTTATTTTGGAGAAGTTTAAAAATTGTGATTGTAACCACAAATTTTTTTACGATGACGAATAAGTTGCGAAGTTTCGGTTCATGCTTATTAAAGAACGATTTTATTTTTAATTTTTTGATAGAAAAATATATTTTTATTTGTTTTACGTAAATTAGAATCAAAAGCGATCACGTTTGTTTTGTTTATTCCGACATTGCGTTTTCTGAGGACATTCGATTGTTAAAATTTCCCGGGTTTTTTGAATCAGATGGAGTTTCGGCGAAGAAGGCGATGACTTTTACGGAGAATGAGCTCTCAGTTATCGACGATTTCATTGATCGGATGATGCTTGTCGAGTATTTGTTGATTTTATTGTATCTTTATTTTCATTTATGAAAAATAGCAAAATTAAATCAAACGGATTTCGATAATTTCTTGAGAAATCTTTGTAAAATATAATTTCTTGAGAAATCTTTGTAAAATATAATTTCTTGAGAAATCTTTGTAAAATATAATTTCTTGAGAAATCTTTTTAAAATATAATTTCTTGAGAAATCTTTTTAAAATATAATTTCTTGAGAAATATTTGTAAAATATAATTTCTTGAGAAATCTTTGTAAAATATAATTTCTTGAGAAATCTTTGTAAAATAATATTTCTTGAGAAATCTTTGTAAAATAATATTTCTTGAGAAATCCTTGTAAAATATAATTTCTTGAGAAATCCTTGTAAAATAATATTTCTTGAGAAATATTTGTAAAATATAATTTCTTGAGAAATATTTGTAAAATATAATTTCTTGAGAAATCTTTGTAAAATAATATTTCTTGAGAAATCCTTGTAAAATATAATTTCTTGAGAAATCCTTGTAAAATAATATTTCTTGAGAAATATTTGTAAAATATAATTTCTATAGAAATCTTTGCAAAATAATATTTCTGCGAGGGATATTTACAGTTGTGTATGTATGTTTTATGTTGTGTGTGTATGTATTTTTAGAGTGATATGTTTATGCCAATCACGATGATAGGGATCGTCAGGTTGGAATACTTTAAATATGGGATTATTCAGACAACATTTTTAATTTAATAAAGTAATTTGTTTAATTTAGTGACCTTGCCATTTCTCTGTTAAAGAATTTTTTAAGAGGTAAAAGTTCGGATCAATGTAATTTCATCGCGTTAATTTTGTCTCTGTAAGTACATCGCACAGTAATTTCATCGAGATCGTTTTATTTTTTTACAATTTTATTTAAAATTTTAATAATTTTATTAATTTGAAATTGTCGAACAAAAATTTCCCCTACAAAAATGTAATTCATTAATTAATAATTCATTTAATAATAAGTTTCAAATTAGTCTAATTCAAAATTTTCGGGATTTTCAGGCTATAAATTACTGTACACGAAAATTTCAACAGTAATTTTAACTTTATAATTTAATATTTTGTTCGACTTTGATGGTTCCCTATGAAACACCCTCTTACCAATATCTGCCAGCCTTCGATCCACCAATAAAAAATCATGGCCCTGAGGAGGATTAGTTCATTATCTCTTTGTCGCTCGTTACAATGACATCGGAGCGCCTTGTTCAGGCACTCAATCTTTCTCTCGAAACTGTCTCACAGTCTAACTTCGTTTCCAGTTTTGTAATAATAATTTTCCCTTGACTCTAATTTCTTTATGCAATCATTCAGATCGTTGTAACTAACGAATGAAGATTCCATAGAAGATCACATTTATGTGTTTCCAATTCATTTCGAGTTTCCAGGTTTCTAAGTCTTTAACATAATTAAGTTTTCCATGTTTAATAAACTTAACGATCGTTTTTCTAACTTTCACATCAATTGAATAATTTTTTTTCATAATCTGTCCAATTTAACTAGATTTACAACACAATCATTATTATCGGATTTCAAATTATTGATGCCAATATCATCGATTTCCTCTTTCTCACTTTCGAACTCCTTCTAAATGTTTGGGAAGGATACCTTCATGAATGACCATCAATTGATTTCCTTCGGATGACGATCATTTTTTCTCTAACTTCCTTTTTTATAGAAATTACAAAAGTACTATATCAATAAATCGTAGAATCAAATCATCGAGATAATTACATCAGTCGTACATATACAAAATAAGGCAAAACAAGGTTTGATAAAGTATATTCATATAATTGACATTTAATCGAATACTCAGTCTCAGTAATCAACTGACAAATTATTACTTTCAATCTACTACTGACTAATTATTATCATTTTAATCCTCAACGGATGAAATATTATCATTTAAATTTGTTACAGACTAATTATTGTCATCTTTATTTACAACTGACGAATTATCGTATTTACTTTAATTAATTTGGCATCTGATTAATTATTATCACGATTTTCTATTCATCAAAGTACAAGTAACAAGTTATTTTACTATTATGGTTACATCTCTTATTCGTCCAATACTTTGATCAAGTATTGGATTGCTTGTCTTTACTAACTTAACTTTCTACTCATTAAACTATTGTTATTTTATTGTCTCTTTTGAAATTCTTTTTATTTTTACAAACAAATTCTGAATTTAAAATAAAATAGTAATAAAGATTGTTGGCCGTTATTTATCGCGGATACGATTGTATTTATTAATATAACAACCGTAATTTTCAAACAAATTTATGAGGAACGATACTTTCTTATTTCGCACAAGCCAGATTTAAAAAATTGCTAAATATAAATATCAATATAAAATTTAGTTAAATTATAAATATTTATACGTTATTTATTACAAATTTTAATATTATAAATTCGAGACTTTATTAACGATTTTAAACTCCTAATATTTTATTAACTTATCTTATTTTACTCATTATTTTCATTTTTGTTATTTAACCTTAAATATTACGCTTAAATATTAAATTAATTTTAGAGTTATGTTATTTGATTTTATTCCGCTTTTAAATTTTCGAGTTATTCTTTAATTTAACGTGAATTGTGAAACAACTTATTTTTTAAAATTATTTAGAAAATATTTTATTGTATAAGATTCTGATTTTAAATATTTTATATATTTTTAATTTTCAAATATTCCAAATTTTTTAAATTTTCCAAGTCCTAATAAGGATTATTTACTACAAAAGCAATAAAAACAAGTAATACGAGTATTCATTCATTTCAATAAGAACACTCATTAAAACAAAGGTTGAAACATTTTTATGATTTTATTTTGTGTTAGTTTGCCTTCTCTAATTATATGACTAGGTTTTCCTATTGTTTTAATTAATAAAATATTCTTCAACAGAAAATCTCCAGATGGAACTGAAAAGGAAATGTTCAAACCTTCCAATATTCGAAATCCAGTAGTACAAAATTTTTATCGGTGTATGCAGTTTCGGTTGATGCATCCTAATGAAAAGTTACCAGATTTATCTAACGATATTTTGTCGAGAATTGTGCCTTCTACACGCACAGAAGATATAAAAATTGTTATTGATTTGATTAAAGAAAACTTTCCCTTTAAAACTAAATTAATCAAACCAAAAAAGAACATTGGACAGAAATCATCATGTTCTGAAGAAACTATGTAAGTTATATCACAGCATCAAAATTATGCAGGTTACTATATAAAAATTTAATATATAAACATTTAATATATAAAAACCTAAAAATTTCATTTAACTCAATATATTTAATTTTACTGTCAACTCCGCATATCTCAAATTCTAAGGGTCCATAAAAAAATTTGAGATATGCGGAATTTGAGACAAACGATTTTGAACAAAATCACATATTTTTAAGTTTATTGTTACAAAGTTTATCAATATCCTTTTTTGTTTTAATTTATATTTAAAATTTCAGTTACATTAATATTCAGCTTAAAAAATCTAATTACTGACATTCGACCAAGCATGGAAAAAAATTGCCCACAATTATTTTTTTTTGGTAATCCTAGGGATAAACGTTAGACATATGGTAAAAAAATTAACAGAAGAACAAAATTCTAAAATTAACAATTGTGAAAAAAATTTAGTTATCAATCGTTAAATTGTTCTTCTTTGAACTTTTGACTAAGGATCCAGTCTTTAACGGCACTGATATAATCAAGAATTAAGTTTGATTCGGCCTGTTGCAATGCAAAAAGTTCCAGATCATGAATTGCATTTACTTCGATCGACCAAAAAATATGCCAAAATAATTTTCTCATATTTTGTCTTACATGAGAATTATTTACTACACACTCCAGGATTTTCACTTTCTCAGCAATCGTCTTGCAGGGCAGCTTGCTTTTGTTAGTCCTGTTAGATGTAATTGCTATTCTTCCGTATTACCTCAAATATATTAAAATTTTTTAATATTTACTCATAATTAAATATTATTCAAACAAAACAATATTTAACTAACGATATTTAATATCCAATTAACATTTTTATAAACATTTTATAACATTTATTTTTAAAAAAATCAATAGTAAGAAAAATAACAATTTGAGATAAACGATTTATTTGTGTTTGATAAACGATTTGTGATAAACAATAATTTGAATTAAATGACTTTGAGATAAACAGTATAAAATGTATTGAAACTTATAGAGAAAACTTCGTGACTTCGAAAAAATTGAGATTGGCGATAATTTGATATAAGCGATTTTGAGATTTGCGGAATTGACTGTAATAATTACCATTACAATCAATATTATTTTTCCTACATACAAATAGTTTCTTTATTCCTCAGGTTTAATAATCCAAGGAACTCCTGAAAAGTATTTACAAGGGCATCCTGGTTACAAAATCATTTCATCCGCAAGATATCAGAAGTAGTTTGCGAAAGGTTGGAGGAACGTGATGTGTGTGACAGGCTATCATAGTCTAAAGCCTTATTTACTTCAGTGTGACAATCAAAATGAATTAAGAATATAAGCTCGATTTTAGAAAATATTTACTTAATTCATTTTTTTCCAAACACTAACCAAACACTGTTGTCACACAAGATCCCTTTCTCATTACATGCCACTACGTGACCGAAAAACGATACTTTTTACGTATACATTAGAAGCACATGGCAGATTTCATAGCGCGATTCATTCTTATGGTAGTTTAAGAATTATGATAGCTTTTATCAATAACCGAATGGTGATCTCAACCTTACTCATAAAGATTTTATTTTAATATGGGAGTGAGTGCTAAAAAAAGAGGTAGCCCGGCTACAAGGTTTTCATAATACATGCACATGCACTGCTTTTCGTAAATTAAACTTGACAGAATACGTATTACGGATATGTCAATTGGTTTGCCCGAGGCGCATGTGGTACTGGTGAAACGGTGTTTTCTATTCTATTATTACAATAGACGAAAAGGTGTACGTAAGGTAAAAGAGTATTAAATCCTGAAATGGCCTCAGGAATTAGAAAAGTCAGCGGCCGTAAAAAGCAGTTGATGAAAGAGCATATCGCCCGTGATATGCTCTGGTTATTCGGTGGCCAAGAAGATCTGGTCGAATACCAAGAATGCTTGAATGAGAGAGGAATTCTCTACACTGACGAGAAATTCAACCACCTAATTAAAGGAACTGTCTGAAAAACTGATAGAAGTGATTGAACATAGATAAGAGTACCCGAAAATTCTCTAGCCGCGTATCAAAAGAGTGCAATGCAAGTATCCATCTTGTTTCAAAGCTTTTGCGTAACAGAAGGAACTAGGAAAATACATCCAAAACGTGCATATGGTCACGACGCTGCAGCGTCAGATTAGTGACAAACCTTTCCAATGTCCTATGGAAAATTGTCACAAGATATATAAAACGGATGGATGGTTAAAGAGACATTTATTGATCGATCACCGATCCCAAGGCAGTACCAGTGGTACTAGTGCTTCACAAAATAACGCAGATGAAGGATATACAAAATCTTCGAACCCGATCGCGATGCATGATATATCAGTTCCCCTCGACGGTACCGCGGAGACGGACCAATGAGTGATTCCAAGGGTGGTTCTCGACTTTCAGTTAAGTAATACAAATGATGTTGGGCTATTTCTGTGTCCCTTTACTCATTGTTCGAAACGTGTTTACACAGCCAAAGCTCTTTAGAATCACGGTACGAGGTATCATGACTGTTCCTTTCTGACTGGGAAACCGAAGAGTGCCCGTGCACTGAAAGCTCGCATTCTTGCATCTAAATTCGTGCGAGAAAGTCAGTAAGCTCTGTATTGTCTATCTCTGGTTTCTACTCTATACAGAGTCTATGACTCACTATCCTGTACGCCAATGCTGGTAGTCTCTACAATACTCAGTTATCCGTTCAGGTGGGAGAGGCTTATTACTCATAAATCGAAATTGATAAAATAAAACATTTGAATCGAATTTATCCTGCATATTTGTTGACATTTTCAAAACATAGAATTAATTTACCTTTCAAGTGATTTGTGCGGTACTGCTGTTGGGTTTAAAATAAATTGCATAAAACAAATTATGTATACATTATTTCTTGATTTCTTGAAGACTTTGAATAAACTACACTTAAATGTTTTGAGCAAAATAATAAAAAAAATTGAATTTTAGGTGTGACACTTCACATTTTATATTGTAGATAAATTTTAATTAATTAAATGTTGATATTTTCGATCGCCTCTCCTGTTTTAGTCCTCGGGGAACCCATATTTCATCATAACATGAACTTCTCTGTTTTACAACAATTATTTAAACTACTTTCGCTATTCAACATTTGTTCTTGATTAATATTTATCTATAATCCTAGTTCCTTTGAAAACAAATGGAAAAATTATTATAATATTAATTATTTATCAAAACTCTCATTGGTTAAAATTAGATCTATACATTTTTTCCAATTAAAAATTAAATTTAAATTACATTATAAAAATTAAATACTATATTTAAAAAATTAAAAATTACATTAGAAAAATGTTTTAAATATTTTTACTTTAAAATTAAATTAAATTATTTTCAATAAGTAAGAATCAAAGAAAATATTAATCATCCATCTGGGTAGGAGAGACACAATCCGAATGAGCATACAAAATGCCAAATATAAAACAACAAACAATTCAGAACATTCCTCACATCCACCTCGATTTAAAGGACTTTAGCCATTCAACGTTTATTATCAAAATTTTTCCATCTTCCAAATATAACTCCTAACTTCATTTGTGATTTCTTTTTAACAAATTTTGTTCGACATTAACTTGGTTTCCGTTATTTTCTTTATTGTTCTTCTACCAATGTCTTTTTCATAATTCAATTAAACTCAATTTTAGAAATACAGTTTTAAATATGATTGTCCATTTAATATTTTCAATGAATTTGTAATTCAATTTAAAATGTTCATATAAATATGAAGAAATCATTTCAATAATTTAATTAATTTTTGTTGAATTTTTTTTAATAATTTAAATTTTATAATTTTTTATAATAATAAAAACCTAAAAGATAAATTTGTTGTTTCAAGTTGTAAAAGATTGAAGCTTGATATCACGGACAACTCAAGTGACTTGTCGAATCTAATGAAGAGTAAAGTCAGTACGGTGGGTTCTCTCAATCCAGTTGGTGATTTCCTTTTCCTTATTAAATGTGGTAATGTTGCAAGCGCAATATCAGAAATGAAGAATCACATTTGGCATCTAATTAACAGTTCCTACATGAACGATTTATACGAAAAAGCTTTATCATGTTTGATTGAGTTAAGAAAACAATCAATCGAATTGTCGAATCCCGATCAGAATTTGGTGGCAACGTTTAATACTTACCTGGAGAATATGAAGGATCCAATGAATACGTCGAAGACAAAGAAAGAATTTTGGAAATTAGTTGTACAAGGTTATCTTTGCGTTTGAATTTGATAAAGATTTTCAACTGATCATTCCTTATGGATTTTTGAAACAGAAAAAATTAGTCTAATTTCTAAATTGGAATCTGAATTTGGTTGTCCGATATCGCAATCGGACTCCTTTTTGTTGGAGGACTTCGATCTAAAAACAGTTAAGAAATCCGATGACGATTTCGATATTTTGGTGGGTTTCTTTGCTATATGTATTTATAACCAAAATTTTGATTTAAGAATCGTTTTTCATCAGTTTTGATACGTAATAATTTTATTTTGTTTACTTATGTTGGTAATTTATGTTGTGTTGCATAATTAATTTTAGTCTTTTTAAAAAATACGAATTAACGGGATGCAAAATTAATTTCAACAAAGGGTTAGGTTAAAGGTTAGGGAAATTTCAAGTTCATTTGTTGAAATAAGTTCAGTAACCCGAATTAACTCTATTTTCTCTTATTTAATCTCTTTTTCAAATAACATACATTTTATATGTAATTATTAGGTTGTCCTAAAAGCTCCCGGTTAAGAATGAAAAATATATTTTTTGTGCAAGAATTTATTTTAAATAAATGACAATTAATCTTCAAAGTACAGTACATCGTTTTCGACTACTTTCTGCCAACGGTCTGCAAGCTTTCGGATCTGGTCAAAGTACCATTCCGACTGCTTCAAATTGAAGAACTTCTGATATCCTTGTTCAACTTCATCGAATGCTTCGAATCGCCGGCCTTTCAAGAAGTGTTGCATGGATCGGAAGAGGCCATAATCTGATGGAACGCAATCAAAGCTGTAAGCAGGATGCAGTGGGATTTCGACTCCATCCAACTCTTGGAACCTGCCCGTGGTCTTCCTGGCGGTATGCGGCTTGATATTGTCTTGCTGAAGCAGTGCACGTTTTCGGTTGATTAAGACAGGGTACTTCTCCTTGAGATTCTCGTACACATGGTTCAGCTGTTGACAATAGAGGTCTGCATTTATGGCTTGGCTGTTCTGAACCAACTCAAAGTGTACGACTCCCTCAAAGTTCCACCAGAGGCACAACATGATTTTCAAGCCGAATCGATCTTGTTTTGGAACTGACGGCGTTGCTTGACCCAGTGGAACCCATCGCTTGTCTCGGTTGGGGTTGACCAAGTAGATCTACTTCTCATCCGACGTCACAATTCGTTTCCAAAAACGATAATCTCGTGGATTCTGTAGCAGTTGTCGGCAAATTTGGACTCTTTTATCGACCTGTGCTTTGGTGAGTTCGTGTGGATCTTGACGCGGTTTATTGTGCACAAAGTCGAGCTGCTTCAAATACCAATGTATGGTTGACTTGCCAACTCCAAGCTTAAATACCAAATAGCGAGTACTTGACGAAGGCTTCATGTCCAACTCTGCTTGCAAGTCATCGTTATCCAATTTTTTTGATCGTCCAGAACGAGGACTGTCATTCAAGTCAAAGTTGACTTTATTGAAACTCTTGAACCAATCAATTGCCGCACTTTTTCCGACCGTTTGTGTACCTTAAACTTTGCAAATTGCCTTGGCAGTATCTCGTGTTGTCAAACCTTTCTTCCAATAGTGACGCAGCAACACACGCATTTCAAGCTTTGTAATCTTGCAGTACATATAATGCTATAAATATATAGATATATATATCAATATCAAATAAATAATGCCAAAAAAATTTGAAAAAAATTGTATTTTCATTATTGACCGGGAACTTGGTCGTCGGTTCATTTTAAGTGACAAATCCGAATCCGCGGGATTTTCCATTTACTCATTCTCATCATCATGACCTCGACCGGTTATCCCCCTTGATCGAAATGCGATTTCAGAGTGTCTTTGTTTGTCACAAAATTCAATTCACCAATGAAAAGTTTTTGAAATGGTTCCGAAGATCGATCGTTTCTATTCAACATGGAATTTTTATTTTACTTTTTAAGCGACACATAATCCTCGATTGATTTGATTCAAGAACAATTTTTAATCACGTTTTTATTTATTTTTGTACAAATTACAAATTTATTTTCCCGAGCTGCGACATTTTTTTTATTCTACAAAACAAAGTAAAACTATCAGATCAACAATATTTTTATATTCATTCTTAATGCTTGCAGAATTCTATTTGGTCAAGAGAATTTTTTTGTAATCTTTGGTAGAAGGGAAAAATTACTATTACGTTTATTTTTTTAGTGCAATATAGCATTTTGAAAATGAATGACGGTTTTCATAGTGAAACTGACAATTTTGTAAATAAATATTATTTGAAAAATTAAAGATTTAATATACTTTTATTGAAAGAAATTAACAAAAACAATTCTGATAAAATATAAAAAATATACTAAAAAAGATTTTGTTTTTTGATTAATGATATGCTCTTGTGAAGCCCAGAACGTATTCCTTCTTACATGTCTAAACCATCCTTCACAATCAAGAGAAGTGATATTTGATATCGCTTCCTTTATGCTGTTCCATAAATCAAGCTCTCTCCCTACGAATAAGCTTCTTACACCTGTTTTTATTTTACTAAAGATGAATTCTATCGGGTTTAACATATTATTGCAGCCAAAAGAGTCGTGTTTGTTCCTCTTACAACCGGAACTGTTACATTGACTCTTGTTCCAAGTGGTGCTCGTCCAAAATTTCTTCTAAGGTTCAGATTAAAACTACACTCATCAATCAAATATTTTTACGATCCTAAATCGAAGCATTTTATAAAAATTCGATTGCATAAGGCTCTCGTAAGGCCAATCAGTCTGAATCATTTACACGATCCAGGATAAGACTGGCTCTTTTTAGCGTGATTTTAAGACAACGCAAATAGTTATGTATGGTCGTTATTGACAAAGAAAGCCTTTCTGTCCTTCGCATTTTGTTTTTAAATTTTCGAGAATTATTGAACAATTTACTTCGATCATTCTCTCGATGAGTTGACCAATTTCTAAATCGATTTTTTATGAGGTTTCCTCGGATATTATTTTTTTCAACTCTACCTGAATCTTTATAGACTTTTATAATCATTGAAACAGCCGATCTATTTATATGAAGATCTTGAGATACTTTAGTGATTGTTTCACCAAAGAAAATAACCTTTTCAATTATTAATCTTCTTATTTCGTTTCGTCAATGATTTCTAGTATTATTTAACGATCTCTCCATGGGATTAAAAGAATACCATAATATATTTATTAATAGACTAAACTATTCTTTAAAAATATGTTTATTTACAAAATTTCAATTTATTTTCGAAAAACGTCAATTTCATTTTAAAAATGCTATATAAACTACTTATAAATTATAAGTAGATCTTGTTATATTAATATTGTCCAGAAAGTCCGATTTGACCATTTTTTTCCCATTGAAAAATTTGAAAAACGTTTAGATTGAAAAAAATCTGCTTTTAATTACAAAAGATATTTTAGAATGGGAATGTTTCAAATTCCTTTTAATTTCGAAAATTTGTATTTCTAAATGTTGCATCCTAGACCGTAAAAAGCACATGTCAGCGTGGGGAATCGAGGATGTGGTAGAACGTCTAATCCAAGCTGCTGATTTTTTTCTTGTATTTGTTTTACTGAATAGAGTTTGATATTTCCAATTCTGTAAGAATAACATTTTTTCTGTTGATATGGTTTTTATTTGATGATTTCGACTTATGTCGATCCAGTTAACAATAAAGTTCAGGGTTGATGGTCTAAAAACCTCTGCAGTAGAATACAAAAAAAATAGAACAACACTTTCTTCACAGTCTAGCCCGGTTATGATGTAGGTATTTCAAATAGATTGGGGGATTGTCATCAGACTGTTCCAAAATGGAATGCTGAATCAATTTCTCATTTGTTATTATTCCGTTAAGACACGGGTTATTTCTCTTTCTGATTAAGAATGATGTATAAATTGCTTATTAATTTTTTTAATAAATATCCGACATGACAAGTGGAAGCTAAACACTTCTATGCTTCTTTTTATTTCAAGATGATGTCTTTGTGTTGTTGACCAATTTCTGAATTGGTAATGTAAGACTACATTATGATAGATCATTCTATCAGCATCTTTATCGACTCCTTGTGGTCTTCCACTTCGATCAGCATCGTTTAAACCAAATTCACCGTTACTAATTTTCTAAACAAACAGTGCACGTTTTTAACCTGCTGAAGACATATTTCTTGTATTAAATCCGAATTAAAAAATAGAATGAATAAAATAAAATATGTCCTTCAATCGGTCATTTTATCCAAAAATATTTTTTTTCAAATTTTTAACTTTTAAACATAAACAAAAAATGAAACTGAGGGGTTATTTAAATTTGCATTTCGCCAAAATAATTTATAATTTTATTAGTTTAATATAAAGTAAATAAATACAAAAGTTTAAAATTAAAAATAAAAATATTTTTATGTTAATATGTTTATTAAATATTTTAAAATTAAAAATGATATAATTAAGAAAACCATTAAAGATTAAATACTTTATTATAAATAAAAATATTTTTACAGTCATAACAATTGATATATTTTAATAGAAGTTATGAAATAATTTTTAATAACTTTTTAGTTTTAATGTAAAATTATTTTATAAATTTAAAGTTTTAAAATTTGCTAAATTTTAAAAATTTAATCGAAAAAAAAGGTTTCATAGATTAATTTTTGGCGAAATAATTGATTTAACAAGAAATTAGTTTAAATATGTGAATTGTTGTCATAATAAAACATTTTGGTGTTGAATTTTGAGTATTGAATCTCATAATAATGAAAGTGATATAAACGCATATTACATGAACTTTTCAAAATACCACACTAAATCAGAATGAATAAACTAATATAATACTTTCGCAGCTTAAGTTTACTTCGTTACTTAAAAAAGATTGATTACTTTTCTTTACCCATAGTAATTATGCCAGATTTGATTAAATAACTCAAGTATTGTTTTAACTGAAGCTAGTATCTTCACCATAATAAAAATGATAAATCGATCAATAAATTCCTAAGTTAGATAATAGAGTCAATACTACCTTTGATCTATCATATTCGGCCGAGGCGGAATCAAAAGCAGAAAATTGTGTTCGGAAATTTTTGAATGAATAAATTATAGCAGCAATAAATAATTTCTATTCTTTTCAGTTCGATGATATGTAGCTGAAGCTGTCGGTGTACCCATTCATGTAGTGTTTTCTGTTGAATAAATGTTGGTATCATCTCTGATTTATTGCTGTTATTCTGTTATTTTTTTGTGAAATAAATTTGTCATTTTGGTATATTTTGATCCATTTGAAGCTTTTGGAATTATATTCATAAATTAATTATGCTTGTTTTACAAAGATATAGACATACAATTCAGTGAAATTGATCAATTTATTAGCACTAGATTCACGGAGCGCGTCAATTTGACGGGTTTTCGGTTTATTGCTTCTAAGACTAGCATATAAATATTACATATTGGTTTTTTTTGTCTAGAACAGGGGTCGGCAACCTTTTGAGTCGGAGGAGCCAAAAATTCAATTTGAAAAATTTCAAAGTTTTTAAAGAGCCACAAAATTATTTCTTGCCAACATTAAGTAGTACTTGCATAAATAAAGTGTTTTGGTAAAAAAACATAATCTAATTGTTCATAAGAAAAAATATATATATTTATTCATATAATTGTTAAGACACGGGTAAAGGAGAAACACTTTCCTTTACTTACTACTGTGCTCAACAAAAGAAGACAATAAATCTTCTACTAATTGTTTAATCTCCTATGGAGTTTATTAAATGAAGTATTCCTTGGTTATATTTATAATGAATAATTAATATAAATCAATAACAATGCAAGATAATAAAATTTATTTATAGTATAGACAATATTATACAATGTTTAAAATGAAGCAACAATATAA
>MQRK01243189.1:0-19685 GCA_001938485.1 Girardia tigrina | reverse complement strand
ATTTTATCCAATTATTGATGGTTTCATGTTGATCAGATTATACTATTGCATAGAAAACCTAGGACAAGTTTTCATTTTAAATCTTGTGAATTAACTTCACATTATAATTGTATTTTCAAAGTTCGGAGAGTCGTGAAAAATATCTGTGCTGAATTTCATGTCAAAACATTCGTTACTTTTTGTTTTATGCTTGGTTTTGTACGACTCTAAAGTGTATTTGGCGATTTTAACAATGTCTAATTATGTTGAGCAAATAAGTAAAATGAATTTTAATTGCAGAATAAAATTTGTGGTTAAATAATGCCCAGGATCTAGTTGGAAAGATTTAATGACTATGTATTATCAAAAAATGTTTAAAGAGGTATTAAACAGTTTGAAAAAATTCGTGAAAGTTTTTAAGACTAAGAGTGTTCCGGACAATCATCAGCATATATCGATGAGCATTACGTTAATGAAATTGAGGAATCTGTTTTTACTAATCGTCGATTAACTGTTAGAGATCTTACTGATAATATCGATATTTTAATAGGATCTTACAATACCATTTTGAAAAGTATTCTGGACTTGAAACAACTAACGTTTTAATTAGCGCGAAAACATATCAATTTCTTCAAACAAGAGTGTCACATTAAAATCTGTGAAGAAATGCTTCCTGATTGTCGATCAGTCATGAACAGATTATTACTGTATATTAGGCTTGGATTTATGTTTACGATCCAAAAACCGCTGTAATACTGCGAATACTACACAAAAGAAGAACTCAAATTGAAATCATCATTCTAAAATCAAAAGAAAATCATTTTGGAAGTTTCCATTAATTTTCATGGAGTTGTCGATTTGAGTTCCTTTCTCCATCAAAACAATCAAAAAATAGTATTGCTTGACTGCTGTGCATTTTTAGCTTAAAGATATTCACAAGAAAAGGTTAGAACTATGCGCAGGTTATTCTGCATTTTTATATAATAATCATGCGTCTTCTCACATTGAACTTATTTTTTGGGAATTTTTTGCTTAAAAAAGTTGATCCATATTGTTTCATAACTACCGTATTCGTTTGATTTTCCACTGAGTAATTTCTGTCTATTCCTGCAACTCAAAAGACTTCTGCAAGGAAATTCTTTTTTAATGATAGAGATACAACATACACTCTGAAAACCATTATAGCATTTTTGTTTCCATGACTGGAGAATGTGTTTGCATAAGTGCATCCGAAAGGGATTGTTAAAAGTGATTTTTCAGGTAAAGAATAAATTATGGTCTGAAAACTGACTTTTAATATTGTATTAAAAATTAGATTAATAGAATAAAATTGTATTTTGCATAATAACATAGAACAGAAGGAGCTAAAAAAGATTTTACAATATCACAATAACAAAAAGAAAGAGGTAGAGAAGAAGAACAAAAAGCTAAAAGAATTAGGTTACTTTAAATTTGATATTGTCTCAGAAGTACGGAATAATTAAATAGATTATTGAATGAGATGATGGATGTTCTTCGATTGAGGTATCAGAGCAATTAGCTGGTAGTATTGATTTGTTTGTGATGATTTTTTTTATTGGGAGTAGTAATCCATTGGATATAGTTCGTTAAAAATTAAGAGGATGATTGATTTGTTTGTAGGAATAATGCGGTCGGTGGAAACAAGTAATAAAATTTGATCTGGATCCAAAATCTTGAAAAGCAGACGAAACAATTCCAAATTGTATACGAATTGATAAGTAAGTAAATTTTTTTATATTAATTTATAGATTTTTATACCCTTACAATAGCGATATTTTTATCACTAGGTAATATTAATTATTATTTAATAATACCTTTATTAATAAATTCCTATTTATATTTATTTATTTTCGGTCATTTCTGGGTTAATCATTTAGAGATGGTGAATTAATGGATCTCACCCGAAATGGTACTGATCCCGAGAGATCATGTGGTATCGATAAATATAAAATAAATAAAACAATAACAAAGTGTACATGTAGATCTCTACATGGATTACTTTGAAGGTGTCAAAATAGATTTACAGGAATAAAATTTAAAAAATTAAAACATGGTCTTACTTTTTAAGTACATTAGTATGCTGCCCAATTCCTATTTTGTCTGCTAGTCTTTTGAAACTAACTAGATTAGTGTCTGACCCATTTTCATATTTAGAAACGAATATTTTGTCTAAATTTCATTTTTTTAAAATCATTAGTTATGATACCCTTGGTAACTTAAACTAATTCAAAAATCATTGTGATCATTCTCATGATCATTGATAAAGTTTTTTGATTTATTCCTTTTCTGTTTCCGTTTTTATTTAAATACCATTAATATGTTCGTGTCAGAATCATCATTTCCCATTTTTATGACATTTTGTCAACCATCTCAGCTCTAAATTAATGTTTCATTCATATATTTATTAAATAAATTGTCAAATTAATATCTCTTGAGCTGCGCTGAAGATTATTTTCTTTGGACCCCTAATCACAATCTGAAGAAGTGCTGTTACTGTTAAATTTTTGCGAGTATTAACATTTAATAAATTTCTTAGAATTTCATCATCATTTGTTCTTACTTTTATCATATGGTAAACATTTTTAAAAATCAATTTAACTAATTCAGTTATTTCTTTCGCTTAATCGTGTAAATAAAATAGAAACTCAAATATTCTCTTATCGCTTTTTTTCAAAGTAAATACTGGATAATAATTTCACCATCTTTATCACCAAAAATGATCTTTTTATTGCCTTCATTAATATATGATATTCAAGAGTTTTATCTTAATTTTACGTAAAAAATGATATATTAATTCATTTTATTTACATAAGCAGTAATACAACACAAAATCAGTGACCTGGAGATGTCGATAAAAATATTGAATTAGATTTATTAAGAACACTAATATGATTTCCAATACTTTTATTTGCATCACAACTCGAATTGCCTCAAGGACAATAGTCTGCAAAACTTTCGTAGTTAGACATCATTCTAGATTGATAAATTAAATTTATATTTCTAAACCTCTAATTATTGGAATAAATTTAAATTATTTTCAAAAATATTTTTAATTCATTTCAAATAATTATTATTTATGATTAAATAAATCTTTACGTTATAATACATTATTAAAATATTACTATACATTTATTGATTACAATATATTAGCTTTATTGTCCTAATAATTTGACTGTTCAAAACCTTTAAAATATCAATCTTCCATCTGGGTGGGGGAAACAGACTCCTAAAAACAACATACCAAACACAACATACAATAAACACCATACAAAAAATTCCTCATAATATTATCATAATATATAAATTTAAAAATGGATTATTTTTTAAGATTTGTATAAAAAAAATCATATAATTATTGCTTTGCAATAGTATTATCTGGTATTCTTGTTTTTTTTCGGTTTACTCTAGTTGAGCGAGTAATCCTCGTTCCTAAAATGGTCGACCGCTACACAGGAAATGAGTTTTTTTCAATCCATCTTTTTAAATTTCCCTATATCAGCTTAATTAATAAACAATATAAACTTTTAGTAAAAAAATATTAACTTTTTGAAATAAAATATAAAATCATTTGTCATTACACTAAATATTGTTCTATGTTCATGAACATTAAAATAGAACATTTAACGAACTCTAAAAAGATTTCATATTTAACATAACGTTCCATTAAATAATAATGGAAAAATCAAATTTTACTATAACAAAATATATAATTATCGCGCCCTCATCCAATTTTTTAATATTCTCTAATCTTCTGTCAACCAATTTATTTTCTTCTTACAACAGTGATCAGTCTTGATAACCCTTTTCTACTACCAACACATTATTCCCATTCCCGACCTCTCGTTACCATTTCTTTTAATCAATCATCACTAAATTTAAATCAACGAAACTCAATTTCAATTGAAAATAAATCAAATTTTCAAATAAAATTAATAATTTTTGTTTTAATTGTCATATAATTAATAAACAAAAAACCCGTTGATTTTGTTTTTCTAAAAAAACAACATTAATAAATATTAAACAAAAAAAAACCAAAATCAGTATAACCTTACGTATCAAATAACTCGGATTCCTCGATTCGACACCGATGTTATGAGAATGAATCACGAGCGACTGTCTTAAATAGAATCAAGAATATCAACAATATCCACTCTAATATTATTCTGTCAATTGAGATTTGTTTAAGCCCCTGCTTTTTGACATGACGAATAAATAAAAAAATATCAGTCTGAGAACAAGGTTATAGACGCAATGACGGTTTCGAATTCGTTGAATCCCGAGCAGTGACATGTTTGAAAAACGCGGTAATCGATCACGGCGCCCATATTGGATACACACTATCACGTTTGTTAACGTTCACATGCAAGCACACACACACACACTGATCGAATTTAATTTTACGAAAATACAGTTGAAATCACATTGAAATTCGATTGGAGGATTAATGATGAGAGTAGTGAGACAATTAAGCCAATCATATTCGAGATAAGATCTTTTGTGTAATGAGTGTGTGTGTCAGTAATGAATTGATTGTGTAATCAGTAATAATTGTATTACATTGTGATACCGTTATGGAACTTTTTTTTCTCGATTTAAAATGGAAATTTTAATATCGATATGATTTATCAAGTAATGCGATTTTTATTACATTTTAATTTCAATAAAACTAATTTTTGTTGTATTATTTTTAAATTTCTGATTTTTTTTCATTTGATTAAAATATTTTAAATATAAATTTTATATTTGAGTTTTTTGGTGGAATTGATATTTTTATTAAATAAATGTGCTAAATATTAAAAAAAAATAATTGTTTCTATTTGAATGTGCTTCAGATTTTTTGAATATTTAAACCAAAGGTATTATTTTATGAATTACCGTGTTTCGATAGAATGGGGATAATAAGGACACTTCATGAAAATTTAATGATATTTAGGAAATTGACTTTGGAACAGTATTTTTATATGTTTTATAATTTAAATAAAAAGGAATACATATGTATTAAATTTTTAAATAATAATATATTTTTTTCAAATTTCAAAATGAATTTTATTTTAGAAAAATTGTTTAAATATTTAAACAAAAGATTTTTTAATATGAATTATTAGGTTATACAAATGGTAATTTTAAATAAACTTTTGATGAGAATTCTTTGATATTTAAGAATTTGATTTTAAAATAGTATTTTTATTAGATGTATTTGTGGTATTTAATAACTTAATCACTGGTCTTCGGACTTGTATACATGTTTTTGCAATCAAGAAAATATCCATAAATAGTGATTTAAAATACTTTAACAAATGGACCACTAATATTCATTTATATTTAAATAAAAAAATCATTACCAATTTCCTCCAAAAATTTAGTGACCATTTCTTACTGAAGTTAAATTCCATGGTATAACGTCATATGTAAGTAGTAATTGCGCAATCAACGATAATTGAATAAACACACTTAACAATCATGTGGACAGACCCGTTTGCTTCTTGTTCTTATTATCAACAAATTTGATATACAAAAATTTCTATTAAAAAGTTACATAAATGCTTAAGGAAAGCTGAAATTTGCAGAATTCATCAGAAGATCTTTAGAAAGTTGAGATAGAAAGCAAAAAAAATATAAAACGATTTATTTATATCTGCATTATATAATGTATAATGTGATTTGTGTTTTTATTCGTGTAAATTTCTTAATAATTTACGATAAAATAATTTATCATTAATATTGAAGTAAAGAATAAAAAACAATTAATGTGAAAAATACAGTTTTAAATTTAAATAACGGTTTTTATTATACGAGGTTATTTTTTCAAATTGAGATGTAAGCATGGTATTAAGACAAGGATGAATAAACATTAAAATCAATAAAACTTTGAGTCACTGTTTCATTTTAACATTAAATTATTCTAGATTATTCTAAAAACAAGAATTTTGATTCTTTAAAATATATGTTAAATAATAACATGAATTTATACTTGGAAAAAATAAAAAGTAATGTAATAAAGATTGTGTAAATAATATGTTTAATGAAAAAATAGCAAACACATAAAATTCAAAATTCTCTTTGTTATAACTATCGAACCTCACTTTTACTATTTTTGGATCTTGTATATCGAATTATATAAAATAAGTGTAATTCCATATACATTGGAATGACATCCTGTCATCTGTATTGCAGAATCCTAGTGCACAGTCATTGATGAAGATAACACTTCAAAACTAAGAAAGATCTTCGATCCTAATTTTATTATAAAATAATACATGGGTGACCATAAGTCCCCATTAACATCTGCAGTTCGTGCAAGTTTGCAGTTGCATATATCACACACAAATTTACTGGTTAAAGCGACTTATGGCCACCCCTGTATATCTAAATATTCTTTCACATATTTTAATAATCATTTGGTAAGACTATTTTTTACCTTATTGCTCATGTATCATTGTCCTCCTCACCCTAGTCCAGAACTGCATCAGTCCAATGACGGAAAAGTCAAAACCAATTTTCTATCTAAAAGTACAACATCAAAAATACAACGTTTAGATTAAGGAATAATTTACTGTTTGAAATCCAACTATAATTGTTCGCTGATTAATGTTGAAAAAACTAAATTCTGTATTTCTCTGAAAATAATAAGACTATCTCTATTAATAAATAAATAAACTAAGACAAATGACAACTTTATCTACTAAAATACATATAAGAAAATTTTCTTTAATTTTGTAGATTCATCTTTGATAATATTTTATCAATATAAGAATTTTATTTTTCGGTTTTTTAATGTTTCTTATATTTTACTACTGGGCAGATATGCACTGTTATCTAATACAAGGACTGGACATTTGCTCACGTCAAATAATGAATAAATAATCTTGTTTCATTTATTTACATGAGTAATGTAACTCACAAAAGAATATAGTTATCTTCGTCGAATCTCGCTAATGAGAAGAGCTAATCTGCAGAATATCGTAATCCATTTTCGATTGTCTTTATTTAGAGATTGTTCGTTAAATTCAGTAAATAAAAACGATAAATTACACGAAAGATGTATTTAAAAGAAACCGTAAATCACTCAGAGTTCTTCGAATTTTTCAAATTGTCGCACTTTACTTCACGCACTCAAACAATAATGGAATTCATATTTCGTTATTTTCCAGATTATCGTTTTCGCTATCACACGCCCCCGTGATATCACCATCATACATCTCGTAGTCACTGAACCAATCAGGTACTCGTCGAACCCTCTTCGATCTGCTTGAATCTGGGACAAGACTCGGGTCGCTCATTTCATCATCATCATCCGACGACCCTCTTCTCGCGGGGGTGATTCATCTCTGACTTCTTCCACTGTGTTTGTAGTTTCGGGTTTTGATTTCGGTATCACGTGCCTTAAATCTGCAACATGCCTAGGCATTCCATCCACTTCAATCGATGTTTCGGAGTTGACTTGTGATACAACTCCCTTCTTCCAACACGTTGTACATCGTGCTCCGCCCGGTTTCACGTACACATGGTCACCTGACTTGAACTGAGTTCCGTGATTTTGTTCTTCTTTTGGTCGCACCATCGGAAAGCGCCATTCATAAGAGAAAATTTCATTACTAGGAACCGACTCGCTGCTCGTCCCTGTTTTTGGTGTTATATTGTAATAAAACACAATATCCAACACTTCTCTCACAGATCTTGCAGCCATTCTTTTTATCGTCCTTTCGACAATACCATTCCTGAAGGACGATAAACACAACATATCTAACTAGTATGTTCCATGATTTACACAACCTTTGTAGTGTATCTGACTGGAAACATTTCCCATTATCACACAACAATTCAAGTGGTGGTCCTCTTCCTCCAAAAATTTCCTCCAATGTTTCCGCAACGATTTCGGCGCTTTCCCTGTTTATCCGCTTACATATCGCAAAACGACTTGGTCCACAATCGACACATCTGAAGAATACTTCATCACCATAATGAGTGATGTCGCAAACAAGGTGTTGCCAATTTTCCGGAACTTCAAGTTCACCTTTACTTCACTGTACTGGGGTCGGATCAATTGATAAACAGCGATCACATTCTACTACTACCTTAGTGACCATACTTTCATTTGCTGCTCCATATATCTTCCGAACTGAGAAAAGCGTTTTATCAATACCACAATGGTGCACTGAATGGACTGCTTTAATGTCTTCAGCCGATGGTACGCTTCCCGAGTTGACTGTCATTAAACATTTTTGAGGTTTTTTCAACCAATTTGCAGGAACTCTAGTTAAACCATCGGATTTATTCTCACTAGACTTCACTAATGAAATTGTAAGCGTCATGTTACACTCGTTTACCAATTGCTCCAACAAGAATAATCGGCGTCTCACTAATATCTCTGATAGTTCATGCACATGCACCCGTTTTTCTCCTGATATGATTGAATTTATCCACGAGCATACTGTTGCAGAGTCACACATTATCTCGACTTCCGCTAAGCGCCATGCCAAAGCCATGTTGACTCCTTTTAACACTTCTTCTAATTCCGCCAAATTGATGTGTCAGACATCATCTTTCTTCCGCAACCAACAATTGTCTTCAACTATACTGCGATCCAGCTCCAAGCATGCACCGATCGCCAAACTGCTCGCATGGCATCAGACTCGGCCCTTGTCTGATTTTTTGATATCCCGCACTCTGCCCACTGGATCACATTTCTCGAGACACCTACTGATATCGATCAAAATTCCAACACTTACCGCATCTATATTCTCATCCCATTTTTTGTCACTTACCATTCGTTTTAAAAAACTGCATGCTGGGCGTAACCATCCTGCGATAGGGAAATATCACGTTACTTGGCCACACCACGAGAAAACTTGCTGCTTTGTCAACTCTGGACTCATCTCCTGAATAGCATTATCCCGTTTCCACATCATCACTCCATTATTATCAAATACGCGCAGTCCCAATACTCTACCCCCGCTCAGCGGTTTCACTGGTTTTGCTGTAATCCAAACTTCTAAAGTACGTTTCGACATCTTGACTGTTGACTTTATTCAGATTGACAATAATGTCGTCCACATATGAGTTAGTTGCATCCTTAATGATGGGATCACTCGACAATACAAATTTGATTATAGCTAACATTATCTTCGGTGCCACATTCAATCCAAAACCCAGACGTGTCAACACGTTTAGTTTCCCTTAGAACCGAACGACTTGATATTTCCACAACTCTTCCGATACATGTAGCTACATATACGCCGTCCTCTAGTCTATTACACAAAGATTCGATCCCATTTGGCGCCATTTCCTAAGTTTTTCGATGCAGATATCACTCGTCGCGGAATGACTAGATACATAGCGATTCAATTCTAAAAAGTCCAACACCGATCTAACCTTACCTTTATTTTGCTGGAGAACAGCCATCAACGGGATGATCCCTTTATCGTGCATACTGCACTCCTGAAGCCACCCTTCTTGGATCCATCTCTCAACTTCAGCATCGAGATCACCTTGGATCTCTCACCTAACCGGATACAAAGATTTATCATTTATTTATCAAAGATTTATCGTTATAAAAAGATGCATACAGAAATGCATGAGAAAATATTTGCCATGCATGTTAAAGGAAAATCAGTAAGGGAAATTTCAAAAATTTTAGAGATAAGTAATTCGACGGTGTTCGATAACATTAAAAAAGCTAAATACCGACAGAATAACTCATCGCCAAAGAAATCTGGACGACTATAGTTGACTTCCGCTACTGATAACCGGTGTTTGAAGAAGTTAATTCCTCAATATCTTCGTGCTACTGTTCAAGAAATCAACGGGAAATAGAGTATGCAAACAGGAATTTCTTCTTCTCCATCCACTTGTCTACGTCGAATACATGAATTAAATTATTCATTCTACAATGTAAGATTTTCTTAATGAAATATAAGCATTGCGTAACACTTCTTTAATGCTAAAAACAAACCGTTTCTGTCATCTATTCAAAAGAAAAAGAGACTTGAATGGGCTCTTAATAATAGTAAATGGAGTCAAAATGATTGGAAAAAAGTTATTTTTTCAGACGAATCTCATTTGGAAATGTCTATGGACGAAAATGGAAAATCGGTGTTAAGACTTAGTACCGAGTCATTATTATCGGACTGTTTAAACCGAACTCTGAAATTTCCAGAAAATGTAATGATTTTGGGTTGTATGACAAGCAAAGGACTTGGCAGTCTTCACTTTATAGAGGGCACAATGAACTCTACTAAGTATACCGAGATATTAAGGGAAAGTCTCATCCCATCTATTACGCAATATTTTGACAATGGAGATTTCATTTTTCAACAAGATGGATTTTCATCTTGTCATACTTCTAAATTTACAAAAACTTGGATTATGAAAAATAATATGTCCATCTGGACATGGCATTCAGGAAGCCCAGATTTAACTCCAATAGAGAATGTTTGGCCAATTATGAAAAAGGAATGATGAAAAAACGTCCTAAAAATAAAATTGATTTAAAGAATAAAATTTTAGCAATATGGAATAGTTTTCCCATTGAGAAATGTCAGGATTTATACACTTCAATCAATAGAAGAATGGAAGATGTCATAAAAGCAAAGGGCGATGTTACAAGATTTTAAATAGTAGGTGTTATTATCGCCTTTGAAAAAAAATAAAATATGAATAAAAATTTTAATTATGTAATGATAAAACAATCATGAATCATACAAAAGTTTTAATTTTAAAACATAAATGGATAGAAAATTTCAGATCGACATGACATTTAATTAGATGACACTGTTCACTTATTGACAATTTTGTTATAAATTTTCCACGGTAAAGTCGTCCGCTGTAAAGTCACCTCACCTATATTTTGTTATATAAAAAGTTTATAACCATATTTATTAACTTTAAAGATCAAAAAATAAGAAATAAATGATAATAAAATCATAAAAAATAGTATGTAATATATTGTTTATTATGAAGAAGTTGAATAATTTAAACAAAGAAAATTTTTATTTATTAAATATACTTCCCATAACATATAACTAAAACCATGTTCAGCATCAGTACTTGAAGCTTGAAATGTACCAAATATATCTTTGAACGTGCCCTTACCAGCAAACTTATCATCAGAGGCACAAAATTAATAACATCACAGATTGTTTTCACATTTCCAGATTAAAGTTAATCCTTAAAATTATTTCCTTAAAATTCATCAAATTAATTTTCTTTTTTGAAAATAATTTTTATTTTTTTAATACACTGTACAGGGTGCAATTAAATTGTGTAAGCGTGTGTAAATTACTGCTTGACTGAGCAGCTTAGAGGGAACATTGATTACAACCCATTAATTATTATTCGAAATGGGCAAAGTTAGACCGTCTCAATTCTTAATATCTTTAATTAAAATAAATAAAAAATTTTGTTATTAATATTTAATAAAATACTGAAAAAATAAATATTTGTCTCCATTAATTAACATTTTATAATCTTATACATTATATTATAATTGTTGATGGTAGAGAATAAAATTCTGAAACATGTAATATATACAGTAGGGGACACATTATTATAACTACATGATATTTTCATGTTTTTTTAGGTTTTCTCATTATTTACAAGGTTATTAGCAAATGTAGTCATAGTTTTGATACTTTCTGTGTATGTTTTATCACCCCATCAGAAAATGTGACAACTTTTAAATTTTATACTGAAAAATTACCACAATTCTATTAGAAAATGATCAAAATATAAGAAAATCAAAAAGGAAAGAAATACATGTTTTATTCCAGAATGCAAAATTTAAATATGTACAAACCTGATTAAAAATGTTTTATTGCTCATAGAATAACTAAAGTGAGTTCAACAAATGACAAATTAAACAATTTAATACTTTGATTGTCCTCCTTTAGCATTTACTACTGCCTGGAGACATCTAGGCATGCTAATAATAGAGTTTTGAAGCTTCTGCTGAAATTCATCATCACGAAGCCAATTGCGGAGGACGCTCGAAATAAGCTGATCCTTTGTTGTATGAGTAATTTGGCTGAGTTTCTCCTTCATAATACCCCATTTGTTTTCTATGGAGTTTAAGTCAGGAGAATTCCCAGGCCAAGGAGGGACATTGATATGGTTGGTCTCCAAAAATTGAGTCACCACCCTAGCCTTGTGGCATGGAGCTGAATCATGCATGAAAACACAGTTTTCAGTTGAACAAAACCATTCCAGCAGTTGAGACAGCATCCTTTCGCGCAAAAAAAAATTCATGTATTGATTTTTTCCATCATACCATCGACAATATACAAACGTCCAGGACATTTTGAACTGATAACACCCCAAAACATGACTTTGATTGGGTGTTTGACGGCTTCACGCACCACTGGTTGACTTCCTAGTGTTTGCCAGACACGTCTCCTTGTTGCTGATTGGCATTCAAAAATCGTTTCATCACTAAAACACACTGTTCTCCAGAACTCGTTTGGCTTGTTTAAGTACTGTCAAGCAAATTGTAGACGTTTCAACATCATCGCTGAGGTCAGCTTTGGTTTTCGGATTGGCTTCACCGATTTGCAGCCGGCCCCATTCAGTCGTCTGCGAACTGTGCGTGCTGAAATATTGATGCCACGTTCAACGAGCTGACCTTTTACTTGATTTGCTGACAGAAGGTTATCTTTTCTAATTATTCTAATTATTCTATCCGGTCATCCTGTTCAGTTGTTTTTCGTTTTGGACCACATCTACCAACTCTGGATGTTGAAGGGACACCTGCTGTTATTCGTTTTTTGATGTTGATGACACTTGCATGACGAATGTTGCACAAAGTGGGAAACTGCCTAATTGAAAACTTTCCACTTGATAACAAAGCGTCCACTTTTGCCACAACAGTAGAGGACAGATGACAGCGTTTACCCATGACTACGAATGATGTCTTTGTATTCAACAGGATACTAAAAAAATAATCTGTAAGAAGAAATTGATTAATCTATTACTGTCAGATATTTAATTTATTTTTCCTGCCTAACAGCAACAGATCATTTTTAATTGTAATAAATAATTTTTTTATTATGAAAATGATACAGACCATATTTTAAAACTAAAATGTTTTATTTAGAATAAAATGATTTACTTGAAAAAATCAAAACATGAGAAAATATGAGGTTACAATAAAAAAGCATGAAAATATCAGGTGGTTATAATAATGTGTCCCCTACATATATATTAATAATAATTCATGAGAGATTTATTTTTTTGGTACATAGTTAATGATCCGTTGCTTCGTGTTCTTAATTTAGATTTCTTTTATTTGTATTCCAATCTCACAAATTGATTTATAATTTCCTTCCTATTTGACGTGTATTATTATTAAGTTTTTCTTTAGATGAAAAATATATAATTTAGAAAATAAGAATTTAACTTTGATTTTATTAAAGTAAAAACCTAAGTTTCAAATTGTTTTATTAAAAGATAACTAAAAGAACGTTTAACGGTTGCTTACACAACACCTCAATTGCTTTTGCTTTACTAATATGAAAGATTTGTAAATGAAGACCATGATTTTTATGAATATCACATGAAAATGTTAGACTTCAGTGATAAAACAGTCGGTTTTTGATATATATCTTACGTCGGCATTTGTTGGCGCCAGATTTATGAACGACTCTCACTGTTCGTCTGACCGTCAATAGCAACGGATTGCTTAAGATCAAAGATTACTTTGTAATCTCTAACAATCGCAATATTTAATCATGAAAAAAACCTTTTCAAGTTAAATGAAGAAACCGACTTTCATACCAATGTTCGTGTAGATTACAATTATAAACTATTGAAACGATGTTTTGTAAGTCCATTGGTTTTATAGAGAAATAAACGGTATTGATGTAATAAAGGTTGTTCGAAAGAATCTATTGAATGCTTTGTCTATGGATAAATGGAATTTTTTGAGGCTTTTAATGTGGTATTATTTTGTTCATAAACAAACGCGATGTTGTCAAATGATGTCTTACGTTTTTTAAATGAAAATGTACCTCAAAATTATTTTTCAAGCTTTGATATGGGAAATTAAAATAAAAATTTTACAAATTGATACAAATAGCGGAAAGTAATAACACAACAATTACAACGCTGATCAATTGAAACTTGCAGAATAAAGACGGAAAATAAAGACGGAAGCATTTAATTATTACGGTTATCGGAGTGAGTTCTTCAGAAGGGCTTCCAAAAATTAACTAATAATTGATTCCAGTTAAATAAGTGAAAAAGTGTTGGGTATTCAAATCTTTAATCTTAAATATTTACTTTTTTGAAACACAAATATTTAATCTTTATTCTTTAATCTTTATTCTGACTCCAATTAATCAGTAAAGACTTCCAACATAAATATATAAATAATGAACGCAAATTCTTTTATGAAATTTTTTTCAAATAACAAAAATTAACAAGTCAAAAATAATAATAATTATTCAATTCTTGATGACAGAACACAAACACAAATCAATATTTCGTACGAGTTAACAGATTACAGTAAAAACAGTGAATCTCCAAAACAAACGATAGTTTTAAAGTTTAATAAAAACCCCTTTATCCCATACGAGATACTTTTGGTTTTATAAGAAAAAATGTTTTAAAAAATAATAAATAAAAATAATTCTTTATAACAAATTTACCTCCTTAGTTTTTGTTTTTGTTAAGAGAAATTTTTGTGCAAACTAAACTAAATTTACTGCTGTTTATATAGTAGTTTTCATCAGTCTTGAAAATTGATAAAATAAAACAAAGACTAAAATATTTTTAATTTTCAATTCCAAATTTTGTTAAACTAAATATTATTTTGTTTGAAATTAATAATTTTACCAAAAGAATTATTTTAAATTTTTTCCACATAAAATTTTGTCAAAAATGTTCATATGCATTTTTCGAAACCCTAACAAAAGTACTTATGTTTGCGTTTGTTGTGTTAATATTATTTTCATTATTAGAACTAGAATACATGATGATCAAATTTTTCTTAATGATATTATTCATAAATTTAAACAAATTTTCATTTACTTTCCTTTAAAAACTTTTGTCATTTGTATTTTCATTTTGTCACTTTTTTTAAAATTGATATTCATTTACAGTACAACTTCGAAATTTGGCAACTTTTTAAGTTGGAAAACTTCTCATTTTGGTCACTTTTAGAAATCTATGAAACCTTCTAAATTTGACCAAATTCTTCTTCCGGTCAAACATTTTAAGATTTTAAAGCAGACATTCAAGATCATATGGAGGAAGATGATTTTTTTATTATTACTTATAGGGACAATGATACATTGTAAACTTCATCCATCGATTATTAAAAGAACAATAAAACACGATTTTTGAAAATTTATTATTTGATATTTCTGATTATTAAAACAACAATAGTTGTTTTAAAATCTTTTTTTTAATAATTAAAAATAATATTTTTAATTTAAGTAAACGCAGTTTACATATGCCCCTGCATAAGATGCGGAGTATCATGACACGTAAGCGCTGGCTTTAATCTGTCTATTAAGACCTTTTTTGTGCAACCATCGATCTTTAGGTTAAAGGTTTTCAAGTCGTCAGATCTGCTGAGTACCTCATAAGGTCCATCGTATGGTGGCTTCAGCGAGCCAGAGTTATCGGTCTTGATCCATACGTATTTGCAGTCTTTGAGAGCCTGTGGTAGAGATCTTGCGGGTGAACTGCTTGTTTACGATTGGAATACCGAATTCGGTTATAGTTCGTGTGACTTGGTCTTCTATGTAGTGTTCCTGGTTCTCGTTGTCTGTGATGATGTCTCCTGGAAGTCTGGTGGAGGAACCGTAGAGGAGTTGTGCGGGAGAGGCTATTGAACCAGTGATAGTGGCGTTTCTTAATCCTAGTAGAACGATCGGTAGATCGCGCACCCACGCCTGTTCACTGTGTGCTCTGAGAGCATTTTTAAGAGAGCGGTGGAATCGCTCAATCTTCCCATTGCACTGATGGTGATATGCGGTGGTTTGCCTGTGTTCGATTCCGAATCTCTCACATGTGGTTTTGAATTGGCTCGAGAGAAATTGTCTTTCCTGATCAGTAATGATAATTTTTGGTGGTCCAAAGCGAGAGATCCATGTGTTGGTGAGTGCTTTGCAAACAGCGGTGGATGTGATATCATTGATTTGAACCGCTTTGGGCCATGAGGAGTGCCTAACGATTAATTTCAATAAATAGCGTTTACCTTCTGCCATCGACAGTGGGTCGACAATGTCCATATGTAGTACTTTGAATCTACCTCTGTCCGGAAGTTTTCCAAGTTTCGATTTGGTGTGTCTGGTTATTTTTGTTGATTGACACTTGTGACATTCTGGGGTCCATTTCCGGACGTCTGCTTTCATCCTTTTCCAAACATTATTGGAATATGAAATTGTAGAAAATTGAAATGGAGATGTTCACTCAGTTTTTTGACGTTCCACATTTTGGCAAAATTTAGAGGTTATACTGTATTTGCATAAAACGTTGTCTTCTTTCAAAATTTTATAAAATTATTGCGATTGTTTTTTAAATTAAATTATTTTATTTTAAATTATTAATTATTTAAAATTAAAGTTTTAAAATGTGTTCATATTTATTTTAGGTAGTACTGAATTAAACATTTATTTAACTTTTTGGATGTCTGGATTATTTATTTTTAGTGTTTTTTAAAATAATTTTTTAAATATTTATATTTTTATGTCGATATTTTAATTGAATATACGTCAGATTTTCTGTGATATTATTTTCAATTACTATTTAAATTGTTATACGCTTTTAAAACTTTAATTTTTTTGTGTTGTTTTAAATTAAATTGTCTTTAAATTTTAAATATTGAATCAGTATGTTTTAATTTTTGTAATTTTAAATTGGCCTTTTCTTATAAATTTAATACATGGTTTTGGAATTTTTAATTAATATAAAAATTAATTTCAATTATATGATTTTTATTTTTGAAACTATAATATTAAATTTGAATTTTCTAAATAAATTATTTGGTGAGATGAAATTTAAACTAATTTCTTATAATGTTTATATTTAAATCTCGATTATACCTTGCGGATAATTTTTGCTGTAGTAATTTTGATTTATATCTTAGATTTCTCATATGGATTTTTGGGATTCCTTTCAACTTTTAGGGGATTGTGTCTCTGTAAGAGTTTAGTAAAACACTTTTAAACTTGTTTGGTGGTTTCAAATTCGTAAAAGTTTTTCGATTGAATGACCTGAATTGTCGTCATCGTTTTTCATCAAACTCTTTTTGGAATTAGTTGTTGATTGATTTATTTTATGTAGTCAAATAAACAAGAATGTTTTCGACTTCATATTTATAAAAACTTTTTTATATCATTAGTAATAATTATTTTTTAACAGTTTATTCAATTTTAACGGTTTTTCATTAATTTTATCTTTGACGAACGAGGCTCTGGAATACTGAGTTTAGTGAAATACACGTAACAATAATAAGTGTCGTCTATCTTCCACAATTCAGTTTTATTATTTCATTTACTATTCTTTAAAACATTCAGCAACTTAAGTTTAAAATAGGATACGAATTAGAATTTAATTTTTTACAAAGGTTTACCATTTCATTTACAATACGATTTAACCAGAATCATGTTTCTTAGTATTTTCAAACCCACAAGTTTATTTTATGATCAACGAAGAATAATTTCTTACTTATGAATCATTAAAGATAACTAATTCAACATGTGAGGAATATTTTAAAATTGTTTGAATGTGTGAATGTATTGACGTTGTATGTTGATTTTAGTATGCTGAATTTAGAATGTTGATTCTCCCACCCAGATGGAAATTGGTATTTTTTTATTTAAATTTAAAGTGATTGACTATTCGAACATAATTAAAATAATAAGATTTTATTTTTTAAATTAATAATTTAAATTAAGTTTAATATTTTTTAAGAAAAGAAAAGCATTTAATAAAATTTAACTAAATTAAATAAGATTTAAATTAAAGTCATATTAATAATTTGATAAATTTTTTTAATTTTGTGTTTTTATTTAGAAATGATTTAAATTATTATTTTTAATTAATATTTTTAAAAATTATGTATTTTCGAAAAGATTTAGAAAAATTGTTCGAATAATCATGATTAGAAACAGAAATAAGGAAACTAATTAGAGCAATGTCCAACAATGAAAGGTTGTAGTAATAAAAATTCAAATGAGAATTGTCTCAATGTTCTTAATAAAATACTTAATGATTCTTAAATTAAAAAATTTATAAATGACTTTTTATTTTATACATATAATTTTCCGATCATTTGAGATAAAGTTTTTCTGTGCAATCCAGCGCAGATGTACACTGGCCAAATGTTAGCAAATTCTTGAAAAATCTCATGTCAATCTTACCACAAACTTTATTCAATGTATGCCTAAGGTTTTGAAAACAAGTTTATTATGGACTTTGTCTATTATTATTACCTAATCATTATAATTGACAACAGCACTTACAATGATTTTTAATTCAGTTATTTGATGTTAGAAATTTGCTTTAAGAATCTTTATTTAAGCGAATTTTGATTTTAAATATTAGTTTATTTGGAATACCATAGCAGCCTTGAACTGTCGGACAATATACCGAAGAAATGTAGGGGATAATAAACACTGCATAGGGTAAATAATAATCTATACACTATGCCGCATTTACTTTTGTAGCTGTTGTATGAGGTGGGAAATGGAAATGAAAACAAAAGTAACATGATTACAGGGGTATCTAAAGAATTCTGAATAAATGTTTCTGAGTGTTTCAGCATTTTAAATTGAATTTTTATTTTAAACAAATAAACACCATTTAAAAATATATTTTATGATAATATATTTCGACGGTTTAACCGTCATTATCAGATCACTGTTTATGTTCTTTTTTATTGCTTTTATATAAGAAATGAAAGATTGTGTAATCACTTACGTAAGTCTAATCGAAAACTCTTAACAAATTAGTCGAAAGTGTTCTTTGAACATTGATTTTTGCATCACATGATCTTATCAACAATGCTTCACATGACACTCTCTCCCAATAATTTTGAAAATGCTTGCAAAAATCTTAAAATCATTTATGTTCATATAACAGCTGCCCATTTTTTATACTCAGCAATATTACTCTTTCTTCTCTTTTGACTGTTTTCTTGAACTCGTTTGCAGAGATGACGGATAGTTTTTCCGATGTTTGCGGAATTGCACCCATTACATGTGTATTGATAAACAAAGTCCGAACACAAACCCCAAGCAGCATGTGAATTATTGCAAAACATATTCTCAACTTTAAATGATTGAGATATACAGTGTCGCTCAAATTAATCCGTCAGTACATTTTTTTCATGTTATTTAAATTTTTACATAATTTACCAAACCAACCATTCTTGAAATTTTACATGCAACTAACTTAAACATTGAGTAAATTTATCAATAAAATTATCTCATAAAAAATAAAAATTAAAATATTTTAAGTTTCTTTAAATCAAATGGCAATTTCGTCAATAAACAAAAATAACACCAATTATTTTAAATTTTTATTTGAAAACATGTTTCGCCACTTTTGTGGCATCTTCAGTTCTGTCCAATCATATTAGAGTATTTTGACGTAACACACTGTGACGTAATGGTCATCTTTCTATATAAACAATAACTTTCTAATTAAATACAGAACTGAAGATGCCACAAAAGTGGCGAAAC
>MQRK01243185.1:107136-118578 GCA_001938485.1 Girardia tigrina | reverse complement strand
TTTTGATTCACATTACGAACGACAGTTTTGTGAATCTCTACTAATAAGACACTACAACCCATCAATTAACATTCAGAATGGGCAAAGTAAGGTTATTTCAATACTTAAAATTTTTTAATAAAATATATTTTGCCATTATTACCCAATAATACTTCAATAAATTATAATATTCATGATTATTTTTACCATTTAATAATAATTAAACTTTTTAAATGATATTATTTAATTAAAACAATTCAAATATTCAAATATTCAAATACTAAATTTCCAAATATTGCTGATGATGACGTATGTAACATCGAAACATGTTCAATAATTATATAAAAGAAGCTTTAATAATTAAATTTTCAGTATATTAAACTTGCGTTCACAAGACTCCATATTAAATATTGAGTCTTGTGTTAAAGATTTCAAGCGCACCCGGGCCCATAGGTATTGTCTTTCTCAAAGAAAATAATTGCCATTTGCGATTGACTGTTTTGTTAATTTTACATTGTTTAAATTTTAAAAAATTTTTCTGAAATTGAAAAAAGTAATTAATATACGAATAATCGAACCTTATTTATTATTTATTTTTACATTGTGTAATTCCTTTAGTGTTTTTGTCGACCACGGACTTTCAAACTCCAAAATGTTTTGGAACAAGTTTATCAAAAGATTTTCAAAATGGTTTAAGAATTACAATTAGTTTTTTTAATGAAAACCTTATCTCTGCCAAACAAACTATTTTATATAAAATATAATTTTATATTATTAAAGATGGTAAATATTTTTAGCTTTCTTCATACAAACCAGAAACTAATATTGAAACATTGAATAAATTATTTGAGAAATATATTCCTCCTTTAATGGATTTAATCTTTGATGGCGTCTTCGGTTCTCAACAAGGAAAGCGATTAAAAACAGTAGTTGTTCAGAATTCAATGAGTCTTGTTCGACAGTTTTGTACTGTTTTTAATTCTCAACTTCCCGTTCAAAAAGATGAATATATGAAAGCATTACATAAAAATGAAGAAGACAGCACTGGAGATTCAGTAGTAGATGTGGAACTTTTTGAATCACTCTTCATAAGTGGAATTATCTGGTCCTTAGGATCATCAATTGCTGATGAGGATAGACCTAGGTTTAATGATGCTCTGAAACAAGTCAGCGGTCTGCCAGCTATGGAAGAAGACGAAAATCGTTCTGTAGCTAAAGGTAATGGATTATTTATTTGGAAATGTTTCTTAAAACAAGTTGCTCAATATTTGCCATATTTGTTTTATTTATAAAAATACATAATATTTAAATTAATTTATTTTGACTGTTATTCCCATATGATTAAATAAAAGATAGACTAAGAAAAAAGAAATAGTTTATATTGTTAAAATGAATATCGTAGAATGGTTCTCAAAAATCTTTTAAGCATTAATTACTTTGGAATTGAATTTGATGGAGCGAGACAATTAAATCTTAAAAATTAAAATTTATGTCATTATTTTAAGTCTCAAAAAATTTTTTCTCAGACAATTAAGTCTCAGTGTTATTTTTTTAAAACTTATATTTTTAATACAATTTAAAATTTGTAAAATAAATTTGAAAAATAAAAAACATAAATGAAAAATCTAATAAATTTCAAAAAATTTGAAAAACTCCCTTAAATTTACTGGATTTTTTTTCTTTTTTCTTTTCTTTTTTCTTTTTTTATTGTTTTGAAATTTACTAGATTTTTCATTTATTTTTCTTATTTTTCAAATTTATTTTATAAATTTTATATTGTATTAAAAGTTTATGTTTTAAAAAAATAACACTGATACTTAAAATAATGACAAAAATTTTAATTTCTGAGATTTAATTTTCAAGACACAATTTTCGAGACTTAATTGTCATGATCCCTGAATTTCATCTATTATGAAGAGAAACGCTTTTAGGAAATTTAAAATGTTAATGAAAGGTATTCGTGAAAATCGAAAACTGTAGTTTTGAAACCATTCGCGAAGAAGACTAAATTCTTGCTATAAATTTAAAGTTGAATCTTGAATTGAAACTGTTTTCTTTTTCTTCTGAGTATTGCTTTTATGAGGATTAATTGAGGAAAATCTGATGTTGTAATCTTTTTTCATCTAGTTTCCCTTTGTCACGGCATCAATGTTTGGTTTAGCGTTATCGTGAAAGAAGCATAGGAAGCCATCGGTTGACCTTCTGCACCGTTTTTTGGAATTAAAACTTTCATGGCATCCATATGGAACTGCATTTAGCCATCGTCATTTTTTGTCCACATGGCAATAAGTAAATAAGAAGTAATCCCCAGAAATCCCAAAATGAGGGGCTAAATGTTTCATCAGTAACAGTGCGTGTCAAAGTTCTGTGTTTGGTGTCTAATTGGGACTGCTCCAGGATTTATAAAAAAACACTACCCTCGTTCTTTCAATACACCTGTCACAAGTTAGTGCCGAAAGTTGTTTTTTCAGTATATAGCTAGCAGTTTGGTGAAGTTCTCCACACATTTTACCTCATTTCATCATACAAAGAATGTCGTATCCAGATATTGCAAAGGAAACGCTTCCTCATATTCTTCAGATGTCTCCACACTGTACCTTTGGAAACATTCAGTTGTAATTATATTTTCTGAGTGGTTTCGTTTTTATTCTCGCGTAAAATATTCTCAAATTGCTCACATAGATCCACAGGTGATCTTCTTTCACTTGGTTGGTGTTCCGCCCGACACTCAGGTCTTCCCGAGAATCGGACGGATGCAGCAGGGTTGCGCAGGGAAACTCTCTCGATAAAGTGCTGGGACCATGTTGATTTGATAGCTGTCATTGGTGAAAGAAGTCGAGAAGGAACTTCTGTTCCCTCCTAGTTGTCTACTTCTGGATATGGGTTATAAATTATATACTAAATTATATAATTAATAATTTTATTTCAAGGTATCAAAGATTGACAAAGAAAGGCTAATTAGAGCCTTTAATCGATAAAATCGATATAATCGATAAGAGGATTTTCTCACCTTTGAGAGACAACTAGAAATTTCACAATCAGCATGCAAAAATATATATAAATAAGATTAAAGCGGCTTAATTTCGTTAGGAAAACATAAATGGCGTAGGAAACCCATAATTAACTATAAAATAGGCTAATTTATCATTGAATATGTTGAAGAAAACATTATCTAAAACATTGTCTCTACACACTCTACTGAGACCAAAAAAATAAAAAAAACATCAAACATAAAAATCCATCTCAAAAAGAATCATCTCACAAAAAAAACTCATTCAAAAAATGCTACTTGTCTCACTGTTCACAAAAATTCACAACAATCTTCACAGAAATTCAATCAATCACACAAAACTTTCATTTTTGGTACAGGATGTTTTAATTTTTGTTTTTAATTTAATTTAATTTAATTATCCAAATTTTTGGGTGTACAGTGTACACCCAAAATGACTTTAAAGAAATCTGGGTCAACTATGTATAATAGTTACTGGTTTCTTCTAACCCAATTTATGACAAAAAACTAGGGCTGAGGAGTTGGACTAAAATTGTCCGACTCCTTTTTAGGTCAATTTATATTATTTGTTATTATTTTGGTAGGAGTTACAGTTGGTGTCGAGTTTCACGATTCAGCCTTCGACTCCGACTCCAACTTCCCCAAAAATTCTTAAACTCCGACTCCGCAGCCCTGCAAAAAAGAGAAGGATCCTAAAAAAAAACAATCTTCGCGTTTCATGTCGCCTCCCTCATAAAAATATCACTTCTAAATGTGTATTATTTTTAATAGAAATATGAAAATTGTTAGATATTATATACTTGATTAATTTTAGTGTTTTCAGTGATTTGAAAATAACTGTTTAAATATTTTTTATGTAAACATAACTTTAATAAAAAGAAGATAAAAATGTTTAATTTTATGAATTTTATTTGCTTTATTGTTTTAAAATAGATTTTATTGTTTGGTACAGGGTATCTACCTGCTACATCACCATCTTTATTCAATTACAAATTTGATGAAGGTAGTAATCGGTGGTATAACTGGGCGGAGTTAGTACCAGATTATATCTACAACGCCAGTTTAAGATTTACTGAAATTCTTGTTCCAACAGAAGAAACAATAAAAACAATGTGGATTGTTAAAAAACATTTAGACTTAAGATCCCCTATTGTATTGATCGGAAGCACGGGCACTTCAAAAACAGCATCTGTACAAACTCTAATGAGATCGTTAGAAAAATCCAAATTTAGTATGATGATCATTAACTTTTCTTCATGTACAACGTCATTGGACGTTCAAAGAAATATTGAAGCAAACATTGAAAAGCGGGCCAAAGGAATTTATGGACCTGCTCCTGGGAAATTATTAGTTACATTTATTGATGATATGAATATGCCTTTGGTGAGATATTGAAACATTATATACGTAATTAATATATTGACGCCTAGATTGACAAATACGGTACCCAACAGCCAATAGCTATGTTAAAACTTTTATTAGAAAAACATGGTATGTATGATAGAGGAAAGGATTTGAATTGGAAAGTGATGAAAGATTTATCATACGTAGCCGGGATGGGTTTACCAGGTGGAGGTAGAAATACCGTAGATCCAAGATTTCTTTCATTGTTTTCAATCGTTTATTGCCCTATTCCATCTGGTCAATCTCTTCTAAAGATATTTGGATCCATTATATCAGGTCACACCTTCTCATTTGAACAACCAATAAAAAATATGGTTGAAAAAATGACGATAATTACTTTAAAACTATACGAGTAAGTCTTAAATATATATATATATATGTGTCTAAAATGTTAGTTTTTTGTTTGTTGTTTTATTGGTCACGCTCAAAGTATATATTGTCATCGAAATTCAAAATGGCGGAGAAGCCGGAGAGAATCCACGTTTAGTAATACACCGACGAAATCGATCAAAAACCGTGCTGGTCGACCGACTGTTAAATCAAAACCAAACTTGAAACAATAAATAATAATAACTACGATTTAAAAATTAAAACAAACTTTCAAAGACGAAAATTTTAAATTAATAAATTTTTCAGACCAATATGGCGTTTTTGATTATTTAAAAGATTTGCCTTTGTTTTTTTTATGTTGCCCATTGACATTGTTTAGTTTATTATTTATAATAAATTTATGCCCAGGATAAATGAAACTATGAAAACGAATGAATCAATTTTGGTCGAAATATGTTTCATCAACCAAACTTTATTAATTTATTACATACATGATGGGTCTTTTCCTAGTTTATAATATTACCATTGTTTGATTGTAAGAGGGGGACGCGATCAGACCGGCAACAACGGCAGCGAGCTCGGTGGATTCGTTGAATGTGTAGATACATTCTGGGCAAAAAAGTGAAACAAAATAATGACAGTAAAACTCACCCAAGAAATGGATCAGTTACAAGACTTTCTAAAAGACATTCAGAAGTTTATCAAAACTCATCGAATCCTTTGGGTCAGTATAGTGAAAATGGAAATGTGATGCAAGAATTAAATTATTTGAATGATGATAACGCGGTTCACAAATTGATCAGACCGGTCTTAATCAAAAGCGAAGGCAATCCTCAAAACCCGGATTAGAATATATTTCTTCCGAGAAGAGTTTCGTTGAAAGTAAAATCAGATACTTCGTGGAAAGAAAAAGAGAGACGAATTACGGTAGAATATCGCGCGGCCTCAGTTCAATTGACAGCAAGCGGAAATGAAAAGTTCGGTTAAAAAAACAAAATGTGTTAATTTAAGAAAATATTTTGATTGATTTATCGATTTGTGAGTATGATCGGTTGATTCGTGAAGATCAACACGTCAGAACACTCTCTGTCCAGCATTTTGACTCAAGTAATATAAATCAACGATCAATGTCGCATCTACAATCGATTTAGAAACTAGGGCTCGGGTTGATAGTGAGACGAAGAAAAGTCGATGCGTCAGTTGTTCGCCGAGTTAATACGAACTAAACAAAATATTTAATGACGATTATTACGAGATCTAGTTGCAAATATGCTTCATGTTGACCCATCTCAACCATTAACTGTTGATGGTATTTTGTCTCATACTTGGATCAAAATGACGATCAACTACCTCAATACAAATTGTTAATTGGACAGAACGGAGTTGAAATAAAAGATGCAAGCATGCAACTTTCGTAGCTTTAAATCTCAAATCTCTTGGGTTACAATTGGAACCTCCTCGGGCTTACTTGCAAAAAGACGTGAAAAGAAGAAAGATTATGCTATTTTATCAAATAATTCATCAGATCAAACCGGAAATTTTGTATGGAAATTCGATCCATACGCAATATATAAACTGTGATTCTTATCCTCGAATTTCTATCTCAAAATCGAGTTATAATTCAGTTGTCACTTTTTAAGTGTTTGTATTGTTGAATTTTATTAATTTATTTACTTTTGTGCAAATATCAAAGCGTTTCTGTGACATGGTTGATGTAAATATTTGTGCAGATTCTTCAAACTGTTTTATCATTTATAAGTTTTCATTTTCATTTCTTATAAATATATTTCCTATTGTCAAAAAAAAGAATAAATAAAAAAATGGCATGATGGCCAAAATCACAAAAAAGTTAAATAAAAGAAAAAAAGATGCCAAAATGGCACAAAAATTAAATAAAAAAATGTTATAAGAAATTGAAAACCACGTTGAAGTGGTAATTGTTTTCTTTCGAGAAAAATAATTCTCGAGTTTTCGGCCGTTTTGATTGGCCAGTCCATTGTTTAAAGAATTTATAAGACAAAGATCGATTTTTGTTTTAATCGATCATAATTAAATTTTCGGCGAGAATTTGAAACCAATTGTAAATAAAGTCGCCATTGTAAAAAAACGTTTTGTTAAAAATAAATTTTAGCAGTTTCATTGGTTTTGAAATAAGGGTTTGATGCGCGTTGTGTTGTGAATTCGATTTCTCACAGAACAAAAATGTCTTGCCAATTTTGAGGAAATAATAAAGTGGAAATCAATTCAAATTTATCATTGAATTGTGGAGAAGCGTTTCGATGGTAATTTCATGACGACGAATGGAGATGCGGTTTCCGTGAATCCATTATCAGATTGAAACAAGATTCCGAATCAAATGTCATTTTCTTCGGACGATAACAATTACGACCAAATGAAAAAAATTTCTCTCTGATTATCGTCGAACTGACGAAAAATTGAATGATAAAATCGAATTGTGGTCGGCCTCGGACTCTCATTTTGCTGAGATCTGCAATCAATATTTGGATGATCTAATCAATGCGAAGAAGTATTTCGAAAAATCTTTATCGGAACACCGTGTTACAGACATTGTTAAAAAATTAACGATTTGTTCGATCGACATAAACGAAGTGTGATGGAGTTGTTTTGAGATGATGGAGAATGAGTACTTGTCGCAGTTATTTGAAACGTAGAACGGGGCTGGAACGGCAGAGATCTGGAGATCGAGATGAGCGAATCAGAGAGTTTGGGTGATGGTGGTGAGATTACGTTATGTTTCCCCTGCCCCGGAAACACTGATTTCTCAATTCCAGGACGCCGCCACCGCGCTGTGCCCGCTCTCATACCAACAACCATATTAAGGTGTTTTTAATTTTATGGGGATGGACTATATTCAGTTTACCCTATATTTTTAAAAATTTATTTTAAAAAGAGTATTTCATTTTCTTAATTATAATGCTTATCTTCTCATAAAATGTTCAAGCCAATGATGAGAAAAAGAAAGAATCTTAATGATCACAGTTGACAACAATAGCAAAAGCTTGTTCTTGTATGTTTTGTCGGGAGACGATCAAATTTGAAGATCTTTGAAGGATTAACCAATCTGATAATTAATCTTCGACATCTTTTAATCGAACTTTTCTTCCACAAACATTTGAGCTTTTTTGTTATGAATTTCCAAATCCCAGAGTCTTCCAAACCATTGTGGTATTTCCACCTATGAACAACCACAGAATATTTGGTGCATATTACTTTATATCTAATTGATTTAACCCTTAATAGATTTCAGACAGGACTTTTATTTTAGGCTTTAAAAATAGCTTCTTTTTGGTCTGTTAACCGTTTCAAGAAAACGTTTTTCTACCAATATCAGAAAGTGGAATAGTTAGTTATTGAACGGAGGAACATTCTGTTAATAACATATTTGACAAGAGGTTTGAAATTTGACGGTAGCATGATTTCATCGTGAACAAAATAGTAAAAGAAGGAATGGGCTGAAAAAATCCCCTGGTAAACTCAAATAAAAAGTTTAGTCTTGTGTTGAAATCTTAAGTCTCTGTAGACCTGAAACGGTTAAAGTTGCTTATTTTTTAATTAAAAAATATTGATAAGTGAATATTTAAACAAATTTTATATTTGCCACTTTTAATTAAATTAAAAAGAGCTTTTATTGAGGGGGAAAGATTGTATTTTTAGATTTTCTAAATTAGAACTCCGAGCTTATTTTTGGGAGAGGGCTTGCAGTAAGGGAAATACGATAATAATAATTTTAATCATGTATCACATGTAAATATTAAACTTATTACTACACTATTTTTTTACAAAGTTTAATCATTATAAATTTATTATAAAATGATAATACCTTTCATAATATGCTTAAAGAAAGCATTAATTGTTTTCAAAATCAGATCAATAAAAATAAAATTGCTACCCACTCCAGCCAAATTTCACTATACATTGAATTTAAGAGATTTATCAAAGATATTTCAAGGATTGTGTCAATCTACCGTTGATAGATTTACCCTACCTAAACAGATGTTACGTTTATGGAGACATGAATGTCTGAGGGTATTCAATGACAGAATGATTTGTTATGAAGATAAAGAAGTGGTTCAGGTAAAATCTTAGTAATAATTGAATAGTTAATGAATGAATAAATTTATTTATAAACAAAATAGTTATTTAATTAATATTAAAAATTGTATTAAGAGATTTGTATCAAGGGAAGATAATGTCTTTCTCAGTATGGTGCTGGCCTCCGGATCGGGCTGTGAAGGCCAGCACTCGTTTCTCGTCCGGGAAGTATCGGTCGGTTTGATGTCGACTGGCCCTCAGTCGGATCCAACTGGCAACGGTTGGTGCTCCGACGGACAGCAGTCATCGTTCCGACTCGCCGCGACTTCCAGAAACGCTGATTCGTTCTCGTGGCCACCAGGATAGTTCCAGGTAGTTTTCGATCAACCAAGCCCGCCGACTGTCAACCCGAAAGAGCGACTGTGACGGCTGCATATGTGGATTATACCCGAAAACAACGAAGTACATAACAGCGATTCATCAAAACAGCGAATTCTTAAAATAGCGAAATAAATTTTTCATTTTAAAATGAGATTTTTGTCATTTAAATTGGAATATATTGTCATATTACTTGGAACAATAAGTAATTTACAAATGTTATCCAGCAATAACTATTGGTTCATGGACGGTACATTTCGGGTAGCACCTCCTTTTTATAAACATATCTTTACAATCAATGCACTTATTATATAATCCATTAATTTATTGTATTCTGATAGATGAAAAAGATGAAACATACAAAACAGTTTTTCGTAAAATTCGAGATTTATGTCTAGAGCATAATTTGATTCTTACACCAAATTTAATCACATTGGATTTCGAGAAAGGTTTAAAAGTTGCATTACAACAGGAGTTTCCGCAAAGTCGTCTACGCGGTTGTTATTTTCATTTCTGCCAAGCGGTGTTTAGGCAAGTTCAGAGATTAGGTGTTAGTGTTGATTATGGTAATAATCAGGAACTTAGAACGAAAATACGTATGCTTATGGCTTTGATGTTTGTTCCTGAACAAATTGTTTAAAAAACTTTCGATAATCTGAGGAACGAGGTACCGGCACTTATTATATATTTATACCAGTACTTCCACCAGCAATGGTTTGTAAATATTAAAAAAAGAAATGTGGAATATGTTTGACATCAGACCGTGCACTAACAATGATGTTGAAGGGTGGTACAACCGTTTCAATAATTTAGTTGTTAAGCATCGCCCGAATATTTATGATTTAATATCATGCATAATAAAGGAACAAGGATTTACAGAAATATTGATGACACAAATTAATGCTGGGCAAGTTGTTAACAAAACAAATAAAAATTTAATAAATAAACGAATTTCAAATTTGCAACTGCGTTTTGATAATGGTGAAATTGGTGTCATGGAGTTCGTGGAATTTCTTTCAGTTTAAGCACCTCAATTGCATTTTTGATCCACTTGGAACTGTGGGCGGTCTCTACAATCCACTCTCGCGACACCAGGCGGTTTGGTTGGTTGGGCAACACGTACCGATAGTACCTCGCCAGTGGACAAATGCCGGTGTCATCAATTGTCGATCCGAAAAATAGCAATTTGGAAACAACGAAAACCAGGGAAAATAAATACACAATAAAGACGATCAACAAATACCAAAAGGCATAATTATTATAGTAAATAGATTTTATTCTTTCAAAAAGGTGTCCCCACACATTATTAAAACAAAATGTGTTTTGTATTTAACATTCGAGCTCCAAACTCAGTAACCAAATAACGATTATATAATACATCAAAAAATTTGCTAATACATCAAATTTTCATAGATCGCGCTGAATTCAAATATTCAAATATTCAAAAATTCAAAAAAGATGAAAATTATGACTTGGTTGTCGTGTTGAAGATATTGCATATATATTATTTTGCACTTATGTAGTTTTCTTTTTGGTTTGCTTATGTTATTTTAAATATGTTCTACTTATGTAATACTGAAATTTACTTCATATTAAAGTTTTAATTGCAATTTGATTGAGAATGCCTCACACGTCTGACAAAAATGTCGATAGCTTCTGCTATATTTAGGTGACTTTGTTTTAAGAAATTAGAAAAGATCAATAAAGTGTATGAATTGTATTTTGGCTGCCAGATTAGGACTCAAAAAATCGTTCTCCCTATATATATACTGTAATTACTGTGCTTCGAACTTACGTCAGTGGCTTCATTGTTCTAGGTCATCAATATCATTTCCAGGACTCCAGAAAAATGGAGTAGATCCTATTATATGATCAGTCGAACCCTGCGGATTGCTTAGAACAGCTTCACTCTTACGCTATTTTCATTGCCTGATCGGAAGTATTAAAGAGGCTTTTTATATCCATAGAGTCCACAGTATCACTTCAAATATTACAGGGAGTTGAATATGTCTAATGCAGACGCTACCACAACGAAACAAACCAATAGTTCTGAACTCTAGCAATGCTAAAAAATATAAACATGATCCGATGCCATATTCAAGAGGGAAATGATGGGGCTCAAACGGATAAGTTTTAACATGTTAGAAAACCTAAAAGATATCGAGATAGAGCAGTGTCGGGCAACCCGTGTGCCGCCGGCACCCTGGGGTGCCGCGAAGAAGTCTAAGGGTGCCGCGAGAAGTTTTGAAAAATATTTAAAATTGCTAGGGTTTTTCAAAAATCTTATT
>MQRK01243185.1:61302-80304 GCA_001938485.1 Girardia tigrina | reverse complement strand
CCAATGCACTAAAAAGAGGAAAATAATTTTTTCTAGACATGTGAGAAATTTTATACCTAACCAAAAACGTGGGGCATAGAAATGATCGATTGTTACTAAAAAGCAGTAAAGAGGAAATAACAGTTACTAACAGCAGTAATTCAGAAATCCTCCCCACGTTTTTGGTTAGGTATAAAATTTCGCACATGTCTAGAAAAAAAATTATTTTCCTCTTTTTAGTGCATTGGTAATGCTTGAAAAACGTGTTTGTTTTATAAAATTTTTTTTATTAATAATATTCCATGTCGTTTTCCCTATATTCCACTTTTTAGCCATACACATTGAACTATATCCTATGATAACTTCTATGAAATTCGAATCTAACTTTCCTTGATTAGTGTCTATAACCGAATAGCATCGATGGGCTTTCTCTGAGGGCTGGTATTTGCTTTAAATTATTAATTTTGTCTTTCACTCTAAATTCAATTACAAATTTTTCGAGAAATTCTATTCCAGCTTTCATCTTTGCTTTCTCATTTTCTATTACGTTAAAATGAACATTTTATTACCTATTATGTGGTTGAGCTTTCATATTGATTGAAAAAAGAAAGAAAGAATGACATAAAATTAACCGAATAAAGAGCCATATTTGCAATACATTTTTATTCCGCATTTAATTACATATATTTTTATCCATCAAATTGTTTCACTTTCTTATAATATTTAAAAACTAGAAAATTGGTAGGCGGCAAGCCGTGTGCGAGAACAAACTTTTAAAAATCTAAAAAAAATTTTAATTTTTGAAATACTTAACCTGAAACACTTTCACTTGATTTTGCTTGGTTTCATTAAGAAATTGTATATTCGGAGTTTGTACATTAGTAAAATTGAGTTATCTGCATCAATTACTCTTCATTTATAAGTAAATGTTGTTTCTGAAAGAGACTATGTCAAATATCAAAACTAACTTCCAGCATATGAAGATTATGAGGGGTTAGTTTTAAGTTTCGCCAAAGTGGTTTATTGTTTTTTTAGTTTTGAAAATTTAAAGGAAATAAATTAGAAAATTAAAATGCAAAGTAAAAATATGATAAAATAAATACATATTTAAAATGTTTAAATTAATAACAATTAATATAAGTGGAATAAGTTTAAATAAAGTTTAAAATAAATAATTACGGATTAATATTTTTAGAAATATTTTTTTTTAAAAATGGCTTATTGTAAATTTAAATTAATTAGTTTTTATGATAAAGTTTCGTAAGAATGTAAAAGTATTTTACATTTTAAATTTTGTAAATTTTTTTGTAAAAAATGCAAAATTATTTAAGGTTTTAATTTTTGTAAAATTTTTTGCAAAAAATGTAAAATTATTTTTAAGGTTTAATTTTCGTAAATTTTCAAAATTTAATCGAAAAGAATTGTAAATTAATTTTGGGCGAAATAATTGAAATAATTTGTTTAAGTATGTGAATTGTTGATATTAATAAATTTTTGTGGTGTTAAATTATGACTTTAGAATGTAATAATAATGAAAGTTGCATAAACGCTACTTACATGGCGAACAACGCTGCTTTGGACAACTTCACGAACCAATTACTACCTGAAAAGTTCCGGAAAGGTGACAATATAGAGACGTTCATAGAAGAATGTGAAACATTCTTTCAATTCGCGGGAGTGGCAAAAGCGAAACAGGACGTTATTGTCTTGTGTCTGTTGGACAGAGACGTAAAGGAAAAATATAAGACCGTTGACAAGTCGATAATTGGGTATAAAAATCGACTTCGAAAAGCATTTGGTAGGACAGCTTCGCTATTTGAGGATTGGTCTGAAGCTTGCCGGTATAGGATGAAGGAGGATATACCTGAAGTTTTTTTCGAAAAAATAGAAAAGATGGCAGAAAGAATTATACAACATAACATGTCAAAAGAAAGCATAATTGAAATATTATTAATGAACTGTTGTGATGATATGGATATCAAGAAAGAAGTTCGGATGAATAATATAAAAGGAGTGGAACAAATAAAAGAAAAGATCAAAATGATAATAAATGCAGCTTGGACAAGCATGAATGAATGCTTTGGCAGTACAGAAAAAAATCATTGTTTAGGACTGAAAAAAAGTTGATCTTAGTAAACTTTGATCGTGACCAACAAACCAACTAACAAACAAACAAACATTTTTGTTAAATAATTAATAATCAATAGTATATAATAATTTTCAATTTAAAACTATCTAAATTTGTTACTTATAGTTTTTTTACGTAAAAGAATTTCTCATAATATTTATTGATTTAAAGTTTGAGAATTTATTATTCTTAACAAAAGAATGAATAATAATATATTTTCATAAAATGTTACATTCCTTATTTTCATTTGTGATGTTCAGCATTTTATCTTTCTGCATATTTATTTAATTTTAATAATATATATGTATATATTAATTCACAGCATGGTTTATCAGGAAAATCCTTTACGCTCATTTTACAACTCATTTTGAACTAGTACAAAAAATTACATCAATTTGTGTTCTTCAATAATTTTTTTAGTATATTGCTAAATAATGGAAATGAACAAAATTATTTTTAAAAATTAGTAGAACGAAAAATTATAACGCTCTTATGATTTACATAAATAAAATAATTTATTAAAGTACAGCTAAAAAGGGTTATAAAAAGGCAAATATTTTTTTGCATAATCTTTTTACTGTTTGCACCTCTTTAATTCGTTTTCTATATATAAATTGCGTTTAGCTAAATAAAATGGAACAATAACAGTATGTATGGGAGCCGCACGCGCACTACAATGGCAGTACCAGCTAGAAATGACCGGTAAACTGCTGAATCACTGTCGTGTCAGGAATAGTAGATTGAAATTATCCCACTTGAACGAGGAATTCCTTGTAAGCGCGAGTCACTAGCTTGCGCTGATTACGACCCTGCCCTTTGTACTCACCGCCCGTCGCTACTACCGATTGAAGTATTCTCATTGATAGTTTAGGCTTCATTTATATATTTTTGTTTTTAATTTCCTTCCTTTTATAGCACAGAAAAAGACCCGTCATATATGACGGGTGAGCTGAATTTTCGTCTTTGAATGTTTCTGTTTTGATTTTTAAATCGTAATTATTATAATTTATTGTTTATTGCTTCGAATTCTGTATTGATTTAACAGTCGATCAATTAAGTCGGTCCCCAGCGTCATTCGGTGACGGTGTTGCACCGACAGAATTGTTTCGATGCAGGCTATCCATATTTACCACGTCCTTAAATGGATTCACTTCGGTCCCTTTGCAATTTAGCATTTTATTTGTTGATATTATTTTTTTTAATAACGATAATTTGTAAATTCTAATAAATTGATTTTTAGCAATATAATTAGTAAATAAGTGATATAAATCGTAATTTATCAAATAAATTAGTATTTTATTAGTATTTTCATAAACTTTTTCACGAAATTCTTTGTACGAATCATCCAAATCGTCATTATTCGAAATAGGTGTTAATTTAACCATTTAACAACCTGCACGATTTTTGATCGATTTCGTCGGCTTCCAGGCGTTTTTCGGCCCTAGCGCTGCACCGACAAAATTGTATTAATGCGGACTATTCAGATTGACTATGTCCTTAAATGGATTCACTCCGGTTCCTCCGCTACTTCACATTTAATTGAGTGACCAACAAACAAACACACTTTTTAGAAAAATATTATATTTATTAATATATATTATATTATATTATATTATATTATATTATATTATATTACATTACGTTATATTATATAAATTATACTTTATTATATTATATTATACTATTTTTAATAAATTTTAATTTCATGTTTAAATATTTTGTTTTGATTATCAATGTTTTATCTGCTGCTTAACAAGTTTTTGAATGACCATAGGTCTTAGATATATCGAAGTAGTTAATAAACATCTTCATAATTTATATAATGGTCATTAATTAAAATTCTTGTTATTAACTGAAAGTTTAATTGCTTTTTGAAAAATTAAAGTTTATTTTAAATGAAATTTGTAGTGAAAACAAAAGAATTCTGAAAGAGCTGGAAGATAAATTGTTACTTGAATTAGCCACTCAAACTGGAAATATTTTAGACAATTGGGAATTAATTAATACTTTAGAAGATACTAAAGCTAAAGCTGTAGAAGTCGCTAAGCAACTGTCCCAGTCAGTTATTGTCTCAGCTGACATTGAGAGACAACGGGATGGTTACCGACCAGCTGCCAAGCGCGGTGCCGTTTTATTTTTTGTTCTGACGAATCTCTCAGTGATAAACACAATGTATCAATTTTCCCTCGGTTCATATTTAGTAGTATTTCTCAAAGCCATCCGAAAAGCAATGCCTGACAGCTCATTGATCAAGCGCCTTAACAACATCATCTCAACTCTAACATACCATGTGTACAGTTACGGTTGTACGGGTAAGTGTCAAAAAAGTTATTTTTGTAAACAGTAAATTATGTAAACATTGTAATTTAAGAAATTAAATAAAATTTCAATTATAATTAGATATTTCTAATATCAATTGTTATAAAAGTTACAAACAAAATACTTAATTTTGCACTTCAAATATGTAATATATCTTGTCAAGAACTATACACTTGAAGCTGGCCTTGCAACGCTCGCGTCTTGAGTCGCCTGGAATTTAAGTCTTTCTCATTCAATTATTTTATGTTAGGTTGATATCATAAAAGAAGGGGAGTGTACCTTCCCATTGATGTCGATTCTTTCATTAATAGATTTGTAAGAATTGACGTGAGCTTTTATATTGACAAAAGGTACTGTCTAAAGGGTCACCTACTGAATCCGAAAATCATTTATTAAAGCTTAGGCTGATGCAATTAAACTTGCAAGAATCTTGATGACAATTCTATTGTCATTGAGTGCCTGTTTCCCTCGTTAATACAATTCACTCTTCAGATATTAGACGATATAGTGAATAAAAGCCGTCTCCTGTTTGCATAAAACGTTTCTAATTCTAAGGTAGTCATATGTTTCAATAAGAGATACAAACCATCACAATCAATTTTTAAATCTAAATTATCGATGTCTAACAATAACAAACAAACCTTAGTTCAACTTAGAACTGATTAACTTCAAACCTTTCCATGATTTCCCACTAACCCTTTTTCTTTGATTTGTAGTAAGTCATGAATTTCAGATTTAAAATTGAAATAAGATGGTTTTATGTTTTCAAAATAGAATTGAATAAGGACTAGTTTCGGTACATATGTTCTTGTCCAATGGACACTGTCTAATATGATTAGGGAGTTCATTTACGTATCACAATCTACAGTGGAGTCTTTGTGAATTATGTGATACACGAAGTTATGCTAAGTGCCATCATCCCTGAAAAGCCACTGTATATCCACTCAGAGACATTCGAAATGGATTGCTTCTTTTTCCAACAGATCTTCTTTTGCTTCAATCTTATAAGGTATAAGATATATTTCACAAGACGTCTGCTAACGATAATGTCGATTTATAAGAGGAGTCTCATGTCAATAGTACTCATACGGATCTTTTTTATTTTATTCACATCTAAAAATATCTGGCACAGGGATTATTAAGTGCGTATAGTTTCTTGATTCTCATCCGTAGTTGTCTAGCTTTCACACCCATAATAATCTACAGTGAATATACTGGCCTTCACAATCCTTCGTTTGTTTTTGAGAGTAAGTTTAGATCTCCTCAGTACTGGGTTCAGGTTACTGATGTTCTGAATTCTTTTCGTTATTCTTGTCTTCACATGTTCAAATTGATTTTCGGCCCTAAATCTAAAAACAGATCGTTTGTAATGTACACTTTTTTTATTAAGTTGTTCTAATCAGTGTCAATTGGACAGATGTTATCCGCATAGGCTAGTCTGCTAATTTCCAGGAAGCTTGTTTCTTATATTTTCATATCTACTCCTCCAGAGTCTGTTTGATACTGCACTTTTCAATACTGTGTCGAACACAATATTGAACAACAGTGGAGCTAAAACAAAATCTTGTCTCATTCCTTTGTCCATTTAAAGGTTTCCTTCGCAATGGAGCTTTCAAATCCCTCATGGAAAGATTTGATGATCTTTAGCATTCACCCTCTTATCACAGTGTCTTTAAACAACTCCACAAAGACTGGCTGGGACACTGTCGAATTATTTTTCTAAATAGATAAAGAATATATACGTGTTAATGTTCTTATATTGGGCTTCCTCCTGAAGCTTCCTCAGAATATTGATAGCCAGCTACATCCCTTTTTCCTGCCGGAATCCAAATTGCTATTTGTCCAGTATTTTTCCACTTACATCTAAAATAAAAATGCCTTTATAATTGTTCGAGTCTTCTATCCTTTTCCCTTGAATAGAAACACTACCTTTTCTTCTCTCCAACTCTGTGAAATATCTCCTGATCCAATCCAAATGTTCCTGGAACATTCTTCCAGAAAGGAGATTATAATGATATTACATCTCATAGCATCATCTGATACCCAATTTCACATCAAGGTGTATTATATTAAACAAATTTTTTATTAAAAATATTTATATTACCGTAAAATTCCGAGCATAAGCTGCAGACGTATTAGCCGCACCATTTGTGTCGCTCACATCTTGTCACTTGATAAAATTAAGAAGGAATCCAAAGACGCTTTCATACCTACAGGATTGACATCAAAGGTGCAGCCATTAGATCTAACTGTTAACCGTTCGTTCAAGTCGAAATTGTGCAGGAAGTTGGAGGATTGGATCATAAAAGATTATGAGAACATCAAACATACTAAGTCCGGAAATATGAAAGCAGCTGACTGGAATACCATTTTTGAATGGATTGTCTCCTCTAGGGAAGTGGTTAACCTTTCCACCATTTTAAATGGTTTTCGTGTTTCATTCGGTGAAGACGACGATGTTGTTGAAATTGAAGAAAATGAAATGAATGTGAACGAGTCTGATCCAGACATGGCAGTTTTTCATGACCTTGTAGAATTTCACTGGTAGAAAATTTCACTTTTATTGACAATGAATATTGTGATGGTTTTCAGGAGTGTGATGTTGAAAATTGAAATAAATAAATAATCTTATCTTCAATTTGAATTGTTTTTTAGTTGTATAAGCTGCACATCATATTATCTGCAATTCAAAAGTGTTGCCATTATGTACGTATTAGCTGCAGCTTATACTCGGGATTTTACAGTAATAAAAAAAATTTCTTTGCAAAATTTACCACTATTTTAACTACTAGATTGTTATGCTTATAATGACCATTATAATTTGTATTATTTCAATTTTATTCATTAAGGAATATTTGAAAAACATAAACTCTTGCTCTCAGTTCAACTGGCCATGAGATTGGAAGAAGACAAAGGCAACATAAAACATTTTGAAATCGACTTTTTTGTGAAAGGAAACGTTAATATCGGACAAAAGCTACCGGATAAACCATTTGACTGGCTTCCTGAAAACTCGTGGAAAGATCTCAATCAGATTGCAACTGTCATGCAAAGATATGGAGATATACTTGAACATATCGGTGGAAACGAAGAGTTATGGAAAAATGTAAATTATATTAAAATTAAAAAATGACTTTCACCCACTTTTAGTGGTACATGTTGCAAAATCCCGAATCGGAAATCCCAGAGTATTACAGTGAACCAAATAAAAGTTTCAAAAAATTATGTTTACTTCGATGTTGGAGAATTGATCGTATTCCAACGGCAATAACTGAATTTGTATCAGCTGTAATGGGAAAAGAATTTGTCAGTCCCCCAATAACAACTTTTCACGCTGCCTTTACGTCTTCTACACCTACGGTACCAGTGGTAGTGATTATTAGTCCGGGAAGTGATCCTCCAGCTGAAATTGTAAAATTGGCCAATTCAATAGATTTTGAAGTTCATAAAATTAAGTATCTGTCTATGGGACAAGGACAAGAAAAGGTTAGGGCTTTCGATATTCTCTTAATATCTCTTATTACAAGATTTTATTTAGAATGCTCTCTCGTTATTTGATACTGCTGTTTCCCGTGGCCAATGGTTAATGCTACAGAATGCTCATTTATTGATTCGTTTCATTCCTATTATTGAAAAAAAACTGGATGATTTAGTTAAACCTCATCCGGATTTTAGATTGTGGCTTACCACGGAACCGGTTTCCACATTTCCAGTCGGAATATTGCAAAAATCATACAAGGTTTTGATAAAAACTTTTTATTTATGAGTCATCACAATTATTTTCACAGATTGTTATGGAACCTCCGTCTGGCGTCAAACAAAATCTTTTGGGAACATATGCCAAAATACCTAACGATTCATTCCTTGATTCGCCTCATCCAAAATACAGACAATGTATTTTTCCATTAGCTTTTCTTCATGCCATTCTGCAGGAACGACGAAGATTCGGAAAGATTGGATGGAATATACCTTATGATTTTGCAGAGTCCGATTTTCAAGTTTCACTAAAAATTCTACAAACATACCTAACAAAAGCTCATGAAAAAAAGCAGGCGTCAATTCCTTGGAGCACAATAAAATATTTGATTGGAGAGGTAACCCTTTTTAATGGAATTATATATAATACATTTATAAATTAATTATAATAATGTTTTTATAAATAAACATATTCATATTTTTTTTTAATTTTTATTAAACATTAAACCCTTTGAGTACTCGAACTTGCTTGACCGAAAAATTGTTTCTCCTTCAGGTCCAAAATACTCAAATGAACGAATCGATAATTATTATTCATTTTTTATTATTTTTAAGGGTTTTTTGAATCATTATATTTTATTCTTATTTTATCACTAAAAATATTTGTTTTAAAATCTACAAAACATCTGAAAATTAATTTCATATTATTATATCTTATATTATATATTAAGATTATATAAAATATATATATTTTAATGTATACATTTTTAAAAATAAACTGAAATACTCAAAATAAGGTGTATCAATTATTTTGCATCTTAAAATAACATTACAGTTAAATAACTAAAGGGTTACAAAGCTTTTTTATTTAAATCCACAATGATACGATTCGTGCTGAGTGCAGATATGCTCCCTCACAGGACCAAGTTGATCTTCAGGTATACATCGCAGGATCGAGGATCCTGTACCTGATAGATGTGAAATTTCCGTACGACACGAAAAAGAACTTAGACAACAGCAACAACAAGAACCTTGACCATTACAAGGCTCTTACTGTTGCTTGTAAGGCAGCAATGCCAAACTCAACGGTGACAGTGTTCACCCTCCAGGTAGGGTGCCTAGGAACATGGACGCAGAAGAGCACTGACACCTTAACAACTCTGAAGATCCCGTCAAAGGTGATAAGACAAATTGCAATTGACTGCTCTGTATCCAATGTTAAATACTCAGCAGCTCAATGGTCTTATCACCGAGATGGAATAGTTCCAAGCGGGATCCAGAGAATAAGTAAAATAAATATAGAGAAATATGATGAACCTCAAGAAGGCATGTTGATGATGGAAGAGCAGAATATGAACATGTCGTTCCTGAGGAGGTAGAAGAATTTGATCCGGCCGCCCTGGATGCACTCGTGCAATCTTACAGTTATAGAGTAGGAGTGCAACAGGGAGGAGTATTAGAGATTGAGGATCAACCAGAAGATGATGAGCTAGTCTCCAATCTATATAGGACGAAAATTGGAGATTCATCAGAGGATGTAGATAACTCATCATGGGAGGAGGACCTGGCCTTCGACGATGAGTTATTAAGGTCGAATCAGTGAGCAGAGTGTCGTGTTCGGCGGAGACGTTCACCCAAGTGATGGGTGCGGGGGGAGGCCGCAAGTGAAAGAACCCCTGTGGAAACCAGAGTCGGTGCAAATGATACCTTCAAGTTAATGCATGAGGCGAATTTATTTATGTAAAAACCGGGCACTTTTGCTCACTGATAAAAAAAACTATTCGTAATTTCGCCAATCTTTTGTTGAATATTAAAACAAAAAACATTTTATTCATAATCAGAAATCATATTTTCGTCCTTCCCAACAATCACGTTGTCTTTTAAGAAATTTTCATGTGGACTAACTTACGATAAATCGTTCATTCATTTCCAAAAAGTAATTATTTTTCTGTAGACGACTATTAGTAAACTATTAGACGACTATTTATTTTAGTAAATATAAAAACCATTATTATAAACTAGCAAGTTTTCAGCCGGCCAGTTGAATTAACTAGTTTTGAATTAATTAGTTTTAAATTTTTTTTCATTTTTAAATTTTTTAAAGTTTCAAGTTTTTAATTTTTATTCGTAAAAAACATCAATTAATGTCATTATTACAATTTATTACAAAATAATTAACAATCAAGAAATAATAAATATATAAACAGAGATTCTAACCTTTCCCTCTTCTTATTTCCTAGGCGAATTATTTCTTTTCAGTCTTTTAATTCTTCGAGACCTTAATGGATTTCGATATTTCAATATTGCTTGGTGTCTAAGAGAAACTTAATAATTTTGTGTGGTACTTCGTACTTTATTCAATCTTTTCAAAGTTTAACGGGGATCCACATTTAGTAGGACTTCCTGTTTCTTTTCAAAATAACGATTAGATCATTTTTGATCATCGAGTATTATTATTCGATTTATAGAAACTTTATTACTTTTATGTGTATTCTGAATTGCGACTGATGTATTTTATTGAATATTACATGGGTCATTATTTTCTATTCCAACGGTACTTCAAAGGGTTCATGCCGATGAAACTCTTTCAAGTCATTTTTTATGAGAATTAAACTTTTGTTATTAAATTTGTTCAATAAATTGAGGATTGCTCAGCCAATAATGTTGTCAAAATCATATCTTGAAATGAACAGATTGTACGCACGGTAATCCATTAGACTGATATTGATATGCAGGTAGAATTTATTGTCTAAAACCGAATTTTCTTTAGCTCTATACAACAAGAAGAAATTCGGTTTCCAATAACGATAGATCCAATCATCTATTAATGATGTGACTAGTAATTCATCTTCCTGATTTCGAAGAGCCATGGTGATTTAAATTTCATAAATTATCGATTAATACTAAAACGTATTTCTTTTTCCAATTTTGTCTAATTAAAATTCACAATATCCATGAGCACTTGCTCGAAAAATTTAATATCTGCTTATGAAAGAAAGGCTTCCTTAGTGAGCGTTGTTATAACTTTGTTTGCACTTATTTCACATTGTTGAACTACTGACTTGATTACTTCATTCATTTCGACCAGAAATAAATATGTACTTTTTAAAAAATGTTTAGATTTAATTTTAACCAATTAGATTCTTTTTAATTAATAATTTTTAATAAAAGTTTTTCATTTATTGAAAAAGTTAGTGTGAATTTAAAAATATATTAATCAAGAAAAATTTCAAATAGTGAAGGCGCTTGTGATGTTAATAAATGTTTAAAAAACTCATATTGATGTTGTTAATAGTCACCTTATGTTTAACTGTAGTATTATTATTATTAATATTATTATTATCATTGTTATTATTGTATTTGTATAATTATACTATAATTAGTAAGTAAAATTTAATGCGCAACGTTTCTGATAAATAAAAAAAGTATTTAATATTTTGATAAAATAATAGCTGTTTGTTTAAATAATTTCAAGGTCGGTGCACCGGTTCTAAAAAATCAGTGTGCGCCCAGCCCTAGTTTCTAAGCATCTGAGACTTACTACATGTCAGAAAAATTCAACTTCAGTTTCTTTCAAAGTACGCCTTTCTTGAATGATTTTATGACTTGCCATTAAATTTTGTCGAAGAGCTTCCATATCCTTGTAACGCATATTACGAAAAATTGATGCATCAACGTTTGCAAAGTAGCCAGAGTTCTACATATTCCGAACAGAAGTCTGTTGAAATAATATTATCCCATTTTAGGATGACCTGATTTCCGGTTTGACCCAGAGATTTCGTAAATATTTCTCATTTTCCGCCAAAGAAATTTTAAATTTACGAAGTCTTCGGGTCAAAAATGAATATATAGTCACCCTACTCGAAAACCGGAGAATTGGAGAATGAGAAAATTTTTCGAAGTCTCCTGGTCAAAACCGGAGATCTGGTCACCCTATCCATTTTAGTGATGAACGTAGTCTTCATTTTTTTATTTCTTCGCTCATTCCGTTTGATAATAATAGGCGTTTCTTAAATCAATGGAAGAAAGCATGACAGACCAACCTAGTGCATCTAATAGTCCATAAATACTTGGTATTGGAAATTGAAAAAAAACTACTCTGAAATCTTGACACATTCAAATTTTCAATGCTTTTTAGGTATAACTACAAGTGACTTTGACACGGTTCGACAATTAAATCATCTACATCTTTTTCCTAATGTACCAGTAATTGTCTTTGATTTAAAGCAATATGAGCATCTTTCGTTTTCATGTGATGTTTTACAATCTGTGTAGACCCCAAGTCAAATGTTGAAGACGTAAAAATCACTCAATATTTCTGCACCAATTCATTAATATTTTTTGTATCTGAAAATGCTTTTAAAGCTTTGATTCTCGATTTTATCCTCTGATCTTGGAGTTTGAATCATAAATACTTCTATCAAATCAATGTAAAACTTTCTCTAGACTGCCTCGCGTTTTTTCATTCATTTCCATTGAATTTTTGTAGTCTTTCGTTTCATACATATTTTATATCATCTATTTTATCTTTGTCTTGATTGCATTAAACTGGTCTTGGTGCTATCTTGTGCTATCAATGGACAGTCTCAGAATCGATGTTCTTCTATTCTAAAAATCAAAAAAATAACCATTTAGAAGACAACCTATCCTTTTATGGTGTATATTATGCTGGGTTTACGGGTTTAGACTCCACACATATTTTCCTATTCATAATTTGCTCATTTTATGTGCTTTGATGAGTATTATTCAAGATTGGTGAAAAATTATAACTTAGAGACTAATCCTCCTTCTCAGCTCTCACAACTCTTGTATGAGTCTCAGTATCCATTTGAACCAGATTATGTTCACTATGAAAGACAACATAGTTATTGTGCACAATAAATATCAAATTTAGACTTGTATAAAATTATTTATTTATGTGTGATTTGAACTTTTTAGAAATAACTTGTACAATTAGAATTTCCCTTTTAATTACTATGAGTTAAAAATTTTTATTAACTTTATCAGAAGTTTATAAGTCTCTTGTTTTCTATGTGTTGTACTTATATATCAGTTATTGATCTATAGGTTATGTATGGAGGTAGAGCTATTGACAGTTTTGATAGAAGAATTTTGAAAACGTATATGAATGAATATTTTGGAGATTTTTTGTTTGATGAGTTTCAGCTTTTTCATTTTTATGAAGATGACTTTGTCGAATATTACATTCCCGAAGAGCCAGAAGAATGTAGCTCTTTAAAAGAAATATATATAGGTTATAAATTTACATTTACATACTGAAATTTACATTTATTTGCAGATTATATAAAAACTCTCCCTCATGATCAAAGTCCAAGAGTTTTTGGATTGCACGAAAACGCCTTAATAGGATATTCTACTAACTTTACTAAAGAATTGTGGCAAAACATGATTGAACTTCAACCACAAACTGAAGACGAGACAGGCGAGAGTGGGGAAACTGGCTCAAAGGAAAAGATAATTGGAGATATTGTTGTGGGAATTTTAAAGAGATTGCCTAGTTTGTATGATACTATCAAAATTAAAAAGAATCTATTAATCGGTACGAGTGATCTCAGTCCTACTGCTGTGGTATTATTACAAGAACTAGATCGGTAAATCAATGATAACACATGTTGATAAGTCATAATTTTGATTAGATTTAACTTACTTTTAAGAAAGATGTTTTCAACATTAACTGTTCTTCAAAAAGCATTAATTGGTGAAGCAGGGATGTCCAACGAATTAGATGATATTAGCAAATCTTTAGCAAATGGACAATTGCCCTTTTCTTGGAGGATACTAGCTCCTGAAACAATGAAAATGTTGGGTAGTTGGTTGGAACATTTACATCACCGGAGGAAGCAATATGATGATTGGGTAGGTTTAATTTTGAACATCTTTGACATGTTAAGCTCATAATATTATTCATTACTTAAAATGAAAAACAAAATTCATCCAATTGAAACTATATTTAATGAAAATATATTTCGACGAATCTACCTTCATCTTCAGGTAACTGATTAATAATTTAATTTACCTGTATACAAATGCAAAAATAATGGTTATGTAATCGATTGCATGAAATAATGCTAATCAAAAACAGGGGAAAATGTAAATGTAATATTAATATTGTTAGTTACAATATTCCATGTAAGCATTTTGTTAGTTGTTGTGAGAAAGTGTCTTGTGAATAATTTTTAATTAGGTCACGTTGTCCTAAAATCATTATTCAATCGGCAGTCTCAACCAGCTTATTGAGAATTATTAATTAGCGTGATTTCATGCATTCCATTACATAACCATTACTTTTGCATTTGTATACATGTAAATTAAATTATTAATTAATGACCTGAAGATGACGGTAGATCCGTCGAAATAGATTGTCATTAAACACACTTTTTAATTGATGAATTTTATTTTTTATTAAAAATTGAAGTTTATCAATAATTACTTAAAATGTTTAATATTTTATTTGTTTCATATATTTAATATATGGTATCTATATTGATATACTTTACAAATATCTGATCATTTATGTATTATTCTCATTCGTTTTAGGTAGATGCTGGTAAAGTTGACTTAGCTGTAATGTGGCTTTCTGGTCTTCATCTTCCAGAGTCATACCTAACTGCTCTGATTCAAAAGGCATGCAGAAGAAATCAATGGGCATTAGACGGATGTACATTAGCTACATTGGTTACAAAAATAGAACCTGGAAGTCCAGAGAGTGGTACTTTAACACCAGAATTTGGATGTTATGCTATTGGTTTTTATCTCGAAGGTTGTGGCTGGGATATAGAGGTACAATCAATTTAAATAATCTAAACAGACATTAATAAAACCTTTAAATCATATATTGCAATTTAATCGAAATATCATAAACAAATTCTTATATTAGGAGAAATATTTATACAAATACAAAATATTAGATAATAATGATCTCTACCCTACAAAAATGATCACAATTTTAATTTAATCTTATTCCTTTCAGACAGAGTCACTATTGTATTTAATAAATCTATTTATTTAGTTGGAAAAAATCATTAAGATTTTGACAATCTCCGAAAGAAAGAGATTTAAAATATCGAAATATTTGATAAAATTCTATTATATATTGTAAAAACTGATTTTCAGACTAAGTCTATATAAAATATCTACTGGTTGTGTTTTAATTACGTTGCTGTGGATTCGAAATGGAACACCAAAATGAGCATTTTTCACAAATAGAAAACCTCTCTACAAGATCATAAGAAAATATGTTTTTATATAATAGTGACTCCTTAAACCTTCGACAGGGTAAAAAATGGTTCTCTAAGTTGTTTTCAATAAAATTTTGTCTAAAAGATACACAACGGTCTGGTTTAACAGTTGAAGTAGATTATGACAGGACATATCACCGGGACTAAATATATGAAAATCAGATGTTTAAAATCGTGTAAAGAAACTTATATTCGACAGTAAGCTTGAAATATGGTTACTGAATGAACGGAAAAAATGATTTTGTGAAACGTATAGACATTTGCTATTCCCTTTTGAAACGTGAATACACTGATCAATTTTTGAAACGTTTGATTAATGGTGATAAAAAAGGGATTATTTACAATGTACGGAATGTCAACTATCATGGACGAAACTTAAACAAACCCTCAAAAAGGATCCCAAAAGCAGAAATTTTCCCCCAAAAAGGTTATGCTTTCCATCTTCTTAGATTTTAAAGTAATAGTGTCTTCTAAGTCTTTCTGAAGAATGAAACCATCACCAATGAATTCAAATTATGGTAAACAAGAGAAATTAACTCAATACATTCTGAATTGAATAATTGAAAATGAGTTGTGGTTCAGCATGATAATTTATGACTGCATACAAGACTATGATGTTTTGATTCACATACCATATTTTCCAGACATGGCCCCTTCAGTTTTTGACTTATTTGGATAGCTGCAGAGTTAATTAAACAAAACGATATTACACCAGTGATGGTGACATCAACTTGTTTCTAAATGGTTTTTTTTGTTGACAAATATTATTGTTGTTATATGTATCAGCAATAATGAAGCAGCCAAAAATATGGAATAAAGTTATTAAAAATAATGGACATTGAATCGTTCGTACAGTGATGTAATTTTTTACAACAAACCTTTTTTCAAAAAAAATGCAATTACAGTCTAGTCAACCCAATGTTTGTGATCATACTTTCACTATCTTTGTATAATCTTATATATGTATACATAAAAGTGTGGTACAAGAGCAAAAAAACAATTTGAAGACAAAGGGAAACCCGTTTATTTTCTAGAAGTTCACTTTCCTTTTCGCCACTAGACTTGCTGCCATTAACATCAAAATCACCATTGGCTCACCATCGAAAGGAATGAGCTACCCATTTTCTTTCCCTTCATTAATTTCTGATTCTCTTCATCTTTGTACTGTTTGGCTGACGAGTATACGGAAGCCCTGCTGAACCTCTACATCGGCGTTCTACCGTGCTTCTAGAAAATTGGCAGTTACACGTTGCTGCACACCGGTCCCTTCCCCGTGCAATAATGGTGGCCTACTATTCGTTTGCAATCGACTGGGTTGCAATGTCTCGTACCCTTTAGCAGTTCTCTGAATGCGGCTTGATTGGCCGTGTTTTTGATCGTCAGTCGTCATGTCACCGTCAGTACAGCCGCTGCAATCTCTTCAGAAGGTTCGCGCACCGTCTGAATATTACCAATCAAACTAGCCGATCCGAATCTGGCGATTTGCCGAATGTCTCCCCTTTACAGACCTCATAGTAGTCGTCTTCAAATGAAGAGCAAATGAACAAACAATCAATCATCTTGATATATAAGATTTCAACTGGTACGCCGGATAATAAGGAGTCTTTAACTGCAATTCTTTTACTGTATATTTTAATATGAAACATGTGATACAAAGGTTGATTATGCATGTTAAGATAAGAGCCTCGGGCAGACAGTTAATGAACGCCTCAGCTATAAATGCTCCTCCGTCGTCTTTTTAGCCACAAATTATGGCCACAGACTGTTTCACATCGGACACGGAAATGTCCATACTCTCGTCAGACAACAGTCGTCAGGAGGCAGCGATAATCCATGACAACCTAGAGTTTCGGGTAAAATCTTCTGTCAGCGGAAATGCCTTTCTCTAAATCCACCCGTGTCCCTTCCTCGAATTCCCGGTAAACGGTTTACACTTTGCTCAACAGGTTTAACGTAGAAGCAACCACTTATCCTTATGATACAAGTAGTGTGTTACTCGAGGGATTTCCCGGGATTAATTTCCCGGAAAAATGCTTGGTTTTAGATTTCTGGAATCCCGGAAATTTGAAAATTTTTCACGGGACTTCAATGTGATGTTAAAATATTTGAAATTGAATTTAATTATATTTAATTTTTTTATTAGAAGCAATCAAAATACAAGTAAAAGAAAGAAGAAATCCGGATTTGATTTCATTACTAAATATTTTCAAAATCCACATTTTTTTCGCAAGAACGTATTATAAATGTCAACTTCCCAACTTCCTCAAAAAATCATAAAACGATTAGCAGACGAATTTTTCATAAGGATTTTTAATGATGAAAATCAAACGAAACATTGTGTAGAAACAGTAGAATTAAAGAATTAAATGATAATAATAATGAAAATGAAATTATTATTTTAAGCGATATTATATCGACTTCGACTACGGAAGCAGAAGAAGAATTAAAAAGAAGATTAAAAAAGGCAATTGAAGAATCAAAAGAGAACTGTATACCCACTTCCACTACTAACACTATGAACTTCAAATATTGAGGAAAGAAATATTATTATTTGAAAGGACTGGTAAAATGACACTAAATTTAGAAAAATTATTTAAGGCACTTAATTATATTCACCCGACATCTACGGAGAGCGAACAAGTGTTTTACTTCGTCAAATTTTTGTTCCAAAAACGACCAAATTTAATTAACAAGTCAATTAATGCATTATGTTTCCTTAAAACTTATTTTATTAGACATGATAAAATATATTTCAATTTGTTTTGTTAATAATTATTTTGATTTAAATGAAACTTATGTGATTTATTTTGACGTGATTCAATGGATTTGAAATACATAAATATTTATTACTTATCTTTTTATTAAATTTTGCCAAAAAACTTCAATAAACATATATAAATCACTTGTGTACTAATCTGAAGTAAGCAATACCAAACATTTTTATTGTAGAAATTAATAAGAGTGAAATCCAGGGACCCGAGAATTTCCCGGGAAATAGTTTTTTTCCAATCCCGAATCCCGGGAGTCAAAAAATGTAGGGAAAAGTAACACACTAGATACGAGTCTGTACATTCTTGATATCCCTGTAGCAAGTTTGCAAACTTCGCACATCCATCGTATGCTGAAACGATCTTTAGCGCTTTTGTTTTTCTAATTTTTACAAGCTTTTATTACGTTTCATTTGTTTGTTTGTTTGTTTGTCTGTATGGATCAAATCTTGCGATCGAAATTTCACCCACTTCCCGTTGTGCTGGTGACTTGAAATTTTCAGGAGTGATGTATTCTAGATGACAATACACTATTTCATTGTCACTGCTTTCCTGCAGTCAGTAGTTTGTCCGTATAAAGTCAATAAAGTGCCGTTCTCATGCTTTTCTTAGTAGTAGGCTTTGAAATTTACTAAATTTAATTTCCAAATCGAATGAGATTTTGCATGTAGTAATAGTAGGCTTTGGAAATTCAGTCAAAAAAAATTCTGCACGCAATTTAAGACGCGAGATTTTGTACTTATGAGAACTTTAACTTCCTTTGCAGAGCGTACTAACGCAATGACCGAGCAATGATTACTGTAGCAAGACACCTCCTCTCATCAATTACTTATATTTTCTTAAAAAGTAAGTG
>MQRK01243185.1:2948-18726 GCA_001938485.1 Girardia tigrina | reverse complement strand
CACTACATAATTACTCAATATTATGACATCATTGCCTAACCATTGACCTACTTTTTGCATTGTGCACAATCCGTTTTCTGAAATCCGCATTTCATACTTGTACACCTAATATTTAATAACTTTCAAAGTATAATATTGGTATTTATACCCATCATTACAATTTTATTATTCAACTTGAAAAATTTAATCTACAAATGATATACAGAATATTTTAAAATAATAATTAACACGTTAACTACCGTGGGAGTCAACGGCAAACGGTACTCGACTTGGCTACAGCGCAGTGGGGGCCACCGGTGACCGGCGATCGCATAATGAAAAATTCATGTTGACACCTTGGGCAAAACATGGAAAATGCGCCTGGTAGTCAACGTGTTAAGTAATGCTATTTTGTAATACTAAATGATATAATATTGATATATTGGGTTGACCAAAAAGTCATTGCGTTTTTGAGTACGTCCTAATAAAAAGCTTGAAAATATAAAACGATGTTATAAAATTTAAATTCAGTTATATATTCTGAAACCTTAATTTTCAGACTATGTTTATACAAAATATTAATTGATTTTGTTTCAATTTATTACTTTACCGTCAATTCGAAATGGAAAATTAAAATGAGCATATTCTTCATGTTTTGTTGCATTATTTTCGCAAAGAGAAAACCGCTGTGCAAGCTCATAAGAAGAAATGTTTTGTATATGGTAGTGACTCCTTAAAACTTCGACAGTGTCAATACTGGTTTTCTAAATTTCGTTCTGAAAAATTTCATCTGAAAGATGCACCACGCTCCGGTCGACCAGTTGAAGTTGATGGCGACAAAATAAAAGCACTGATCAAATCTAATCCACATATGACGACAAGAGAAGTTGCAGAGACTCTGGAAATTTCAAAATCAAGTGTTGGAAGTCATTTAAAGAAACTTGGATTCGTCAGTAAACTCGATATGTGGTTACCATATGAACTGAAAGAAATTCATTTGGTGAAACGTAGAGATATTTGCGATTCCCTTTTTTTTGAAGCGCTTGATTACGGGTGACGAAAACTGGACTGTTTACAAAACTTTGGAACGCCAACGATCATGGACAAAACGTGGTGAGCCTACCAAAACGACCCCAAAAGCAGAAATTCACCAAAAGAAGGTTATGCTTTCCGTCTGGTGGGATTTTAAAGGAATTGTGTTTTTTGAACTCCTTCCAAGGAATGAAACCATCACAATTCAGACAGATATTGTGATCAGGTGGAGAAATTAGCTCATTCAATTCAACAAGAACGTCCTGAATTGGCAAATCAAAAAGGAGTTGTAATTCAGCATGATAACTCAAGAGCGCATACAAGTTTGACAACTCGCCAGAAACTCTTATCACTGGGTTGGGAGGTTTTGTCGCACCCACCGTAATCTCCAGACTTGGCTCCATCGGATTTTCACTTATTTAGATCACTGTAGAATTCCTTAAACAGAAAAACATTCGCCAGTGATGATGACATCAAATCGTTCCTAGACGGCTTTTTTACTGACAAAGGCAAAGGTTTTTATGAATCAGGAATAATGAAGCTACCGGAAAGGTGGAAGAAAGTGATTGAAAATAATGGACAGTATATCGTGAAAAAATATTTATGCATCCATGTCATTTTTTGATAATAAATATTTTAGTAAAAAACGCAATGACTTTTTGGCCAACCCAATGGTATAATAAAATCTTTAAATCTAATTTGTTATTCAAACAATTAAGTGTTAACAATAAAAGATACGTTTTGTTAAGAATGTCATACATTGAGAAAGCAATGATGATAGAAAAACTAGTATGAAAATTTTTAATATTATTTTATTACTTTATTTACCTCTGAAAATTGTCTTTGATATTATTAATTTGTTTTATAATACAGTTAAATAATTCCAGTAATAATTCATGAAGTTTGTTATTTCTAATTTTAAGTTTAAAAGAAAAAGATAAAGTTTTAAATATTTGGTGTTAAATTCTCTAGGAAATGTAAATTATTTTTATTTAAAATTTGTATAAATTTAAATTAATGTTGACGTTTAGCACAATAAATTACTTGTTAAATATTTTCCCGACTTTTTCTGAATGACAATGAACAGTGTGAAAGGTCCATGAAAATCCCAGACATAAAATTGCTCCCAGGAAAAAAGCAGCAAATACAATTTTTTCATTCAGCAGCATTTCATTCATTGGCTTTGATAAAAAGTAAATAGCCAGAACAATAAATGCGATAAATCCTGATAAAATAAAGGTAATATTAATATTAGCTCTTTACAAATTTAAATTAAAAAATTTTTTTAAACTAAATAATTTTAAACCATAACTTGTTGAAAAAACAAAATTTGCAAAATACTGGCTTTTAAATATCCCCTGGAAATCCATGATTATATACATACATATGTATGATAAAATTTACGGACTTGAATTTTTAATCAAATGCGTTTCAAGACATTTTATTTCTTATCATCTGGTCAAATTTCATCATTATTTTGTGTACGTAGAGAAATATAAATAAATTTTTAAATAATTTACCAAAATATTATATGGATTTAAATTCATTATACTTCACAAAATATGTAAAAACTAATTATGATTATTCCAATAATCATTAAACAATCACTGACAGCTATCAATTTTCATTTAAGAAAAGATATTTTTCACTATCATTCAGTACTTTACAAGGTATGGAGGCATGATAATAATTACAATTGATAACAAAACACTAGCCCATCTCTGAGACGAAACCTTTCTCTCTCATTATAATCCAATATATTCTATCATTGATATTAAATACATAACAATATGAAATTCCAACAATGCAAACCTACTGAAATGACTGACCGAACGCTATTCTAAGAAAATAGTGTTTTTCAAATGTTCCAAGTTTGAAGCTAGGAACATTCAGCATAAAAAAACATTCGGTCAATGCTAAACAAGCGATCCCCAACGAAATTAATTTTGTTCTAAATTTCATTTCTCAATCAAGCTCAATATTTTTGGTGTTCATTCTAATATATATATATATGTGTAAATTAAAATTTTGTTTTGGATTTTTGAGTAACGCTAATTCTAAAGTCTAAGCATGAAGAGCCTACATGTAGGAATATTTCTGATATATTTAACAATGAACTTTGAGATATTATTATGGCACCACAGACAGAAATGAGCGGGTCAAAGTTTTACACTATCTCAATGATTAATAAAAAATCTCGTATTGAGTAACAACGATTATGTATAACTTAAAATATTACTATAAATAATATTTTGGCGAATTCATATAATAGAAAATATAATTTTTTAAAACACAAAAAAAATTAACTACTTTATCAAAGTAATTGAAATTCAAGAAAATATTTAAATTTTGATAATTAATTAGATTAGAAAGCTAGCATAGTAAACATAAAAAGCCTTGTTGATTATCCTACATATATTCTTTATTATTTTTATATATTTCACTTATTTATTATAAAAATATAAAAATCAAATCTAAAATAAAAGATTTCAGTTACTTCGTTTAGAGTTCTGTGATAAGCTCAATCGAAACATATCTGTTGATTAGAAACATCCAAATATTTCCATTGAGTCGACAATATATTATATATTAAATCAAATTTATTATTTCGGCTGTGAAGATCTTGTATTTAATAAATATAATGAACATAACATACAACTTTTAAATGTAGTTTCCTCATTTAAATTTTTAAAACGAACTTACAGAGAACGTTAATGAAGATATTTAAAATTACGAGCCAATAGTTAAAATGTTAATTAAATCAAACCTGTATATGTGAAATGTTCAGAAATTGTAGAATGTTAAGTCTATTACACTAATTGTGTTTAAAATTTCAAAAAGTAATCATCAACTTAATTTAAAACATTCCTCATGTGTCAAGTATACTATAGTATACTTTTCATTAAATTTGACTTTTTATGCTATATAATTAGTAGAAGGTTTCCAGGCAGTCTCATACCAACTCTAAAACATTTAATATGTTATTTTAAAGATAATCATACTAATGTAGTCGACTTCTTTCGAGTACTGTGGTCTCTTTATCACAGTACTCTCTGTCCTAGGTGAAGCAGGGTTTGATCCTAAAGTATCAGCTACGCTACAGAATATGAGCAATTTTATTTAATTTAATCATTTTATTTAATCATCAATCATGAAATACTGGCATTTTTATTCCAAGCTTGTGTCTTTCATAGTGACCTATCATCCACATTTGGAATATTTTCAATATTTCATTCAAAAAAGATTATAAATTATTAAAAATTAATCGATAAGATATCAAATATAGTCATTAAAAATTGCTAAAATTATAAAAAAAATAATTTAAGACATTTTAGTTCACTTCTGAAACTATTGACACATCAAGAAAGTCATTAACTTGATCACACAAAAGCTATGGCAATATAACCACGCATTAACAATGATGCCAAAAGTCTAAATTATGATCGATTCTGGTGGCAAGTATTAATATATATATATATGATTTATAAGAGTATAAATGTTAATTGATACACAGCACAATCAAACAATTTTAATAATCTAAATGTTTTTAAAATAAACTTAAAAACATTGATTAAATAAACTTAATTAAATAATTCTGTTAAGAAACAAAAAATATTTATCAGAAATAAAACAGAAATTTGATATATTGAAAGTAAATATCAAAATTATGCCGTACTTCCGTATTGCTCCACACCAATATTATGACTATTATACCTATTTTCATGAGTTTTGACATACAATTTCAGATTCCTATCTTTTATAGTTTCTAAAAAATTGCAGTTAAAGAAGAATTAAAAGCTAACCCTCGCTCTAACAATAACCTAAACCTTATAATATTGGTGCGGAGCAGTACGTAAGTATGACCTAAAAATTAAATATAAATATAAAAGTGGATATTACTTTTCGCTTCTAATTAGATAAAATAAAATGATTATTTAAATAAATTAATTAATTAATTTTTTTGAAAATTTATTAAAAATTATGAATTTGCTTTCAAACACTTGCTAAAATAAAAAAAATATATATCTGATATAGGGATTTTATTAATTTTAATTAATACATTTATTATTTTTTTATTATTAAAATATTAATCATTAGTAGTATTATTGAAATATATTATTTTATTGTGTTTTCTATAAATGAATCCATAACGAGCGGAGATACTACATTACACTAAGACTTCCAAATATTCCTATACTGGTTCACAACAAAGGAAAAAGCAATAATTCTTGTTATTTTCTTCGATCTATTAAATATAATGATGAAAGATATATTATATAAAATATTTAATATATTTGATTTAACTATTAATAATTTGTAATGCCGTAACAGTACAAAAATATATTTCAATTATTTCTTGACAGTTTATTTAGAAGGTGACCAACCTAATCAAACTATCATATATGAAAAATTTGAAAATAGAAAAGCTTTATTTACTAGTTCCATGAATTCTTTCAAATTGTAATACCAAAAAAATTAAAAGGCCTTCTTAATAGGTTACACTTATTGATGTAACTAATAAGGAAATCCTATTTTTCTAGGTTACTCTTAAACCGTGACAGCCAATGGTAACCTGATAGCAGTTCTCCAAACCATTCCTGATAATTTATTTTAATATTTTATAAAATAGAAAAAAAGAAAACTTATAATTATGCATGTTACATACAACTTATTCCGTAAAATGAACATGGGCATAAGAAATTTCTGCATGAATAAAGTTTTAGTATTATCGAAAAAAATTTCAATGAATGTTAAACAAAATATTACATTAAAAAGTTATATGTAAAGAAATTAATTGAACGAGGAATATGAAACGATATTTGGAATGAATACTAAATGTCTCCGATAATGTGACGAGTGATAAGCACAAATTAATAACCAACAATGTTCGTATTACAATTTCAAAAGGATCTTTACAATAAATAAAGAACAGGAGCATTGTTGATGTTGAAAATATAAGATGAAATTTCTGTATAGAACTCAGAAAAATGAAATTATGTATATACAATCGATTTCTGAAATGGTTTAAATTTGGAAATGTTATACTATCAACACTAGGGTGGTTCACAGTAGTATGGTAAAAAATAAAGTTAAACTTACAGAGCAGGGCACCACAAACTTTTGTTTCATTGGTCAAAGTAGAATTTCTGGCAAATTTTCAGCTTCTTAATCGAATAGTCAAAAATTTGAATAGTCAAACACATAAACGTATTTTTTCACAATCTGGAAAAGCTAGCGTTACTGCAATTTGTTCTTCAATATAAAAAAGATTTCCAGCGTAAAGATAATACATATAATAGCAATGCATATTTAACTCAGTCAATAACTAGTCATATCTTATATATGTACCAAATATCCTCTGGCTGTTGATAAATAGTATAAGTTCGATTACAACGGCCCACAGGTGTAGTGAAAACGTATTGTAAACCCAATGAATGTTGCTAATTGAATCTCCTCTTTAACCATCCATTCGCAGGTCGTTTACATTTAAAACTGAAAATGTTAATCCAAAACAATCTTTCTATAACAGGTGTATTTTAAAAATAAAATAACTTTTTAATCAGGTTACATTAATTATCTCACTAACAAAGATCATATTTTAATAACCGAATTTAAGTCTATTTAATTATAAAGTGAAATCATGAAAATATTTATGATAGTAGAACTTTGGATTGAAAATGGTGAAATAACATTCTGGTTCTAAATACTTTATAAATTTTATTTTTATACTTCAATAAAAAGTTTAACGACACACATTCGTTCAGACAAGTGAAATTATGAGTCTAATTAATGAATGACAATGTTATTTTAAAGGAAGAATCAATTTTACGAATTGGAAAACGCCATTTGCATATCGCGGGTGCCTTTTGTCATGCATTATATTGTTCGATATAACAATAATCTAGATGTTTTGACAGTGATAATAAATCAGTAAATAAATAAATATGTATATATATATATATATTTATAATTTATTTTTTTCTGATTAAAATCTTTTCGTTGTATCAGCCGATGACGATTAGAAATCTTTCGATTTGAAGTAAGTTGGTAAGATGATTTATAAGAAAACTTTAAATCATTAATGAAAACATTGAAGTATAACAAATTATTTACATTTTTAAATTTTTGTAATTTAGTTTTTACGCATATATCTTAGACATAATACATCAGTGTGTATTGATACGACCTAATACGACCTAACATTACTAGCACTGTTTACCAATTAGGTAGTTACATAATTAGTCAAATATAATTTAAATACATTTTAATGTATTTTCTGTATTGACAATAAAAATAGCAAAGATATAAACACTCAGATGAATTGTATTTAACATCTATAAAATTTACCTTTAAGAAGCATCAATAAGTACATAGATTAATTTATATGCATTATTACTTGTGTATAGAACCAGTGCTTTACTTTTGAATACTCAAGAATACTCAAATGAATTAATTAGACGTTTTTGAAAATATTTTTACTATGATTTTTTAAGGACATCCTTGTATTTAATTGACTTCATTTTTGAATGTATTGGAAATAACGATTTGCAGTAAATAAAAGTAGCTAAGAATAGTAAAAAGATACAAGCATTTATAATGAATCATAAAAAATGTTGATAAGTCGCTTGAGAGGTTACTAAAATTAACCCACAAATTTTTTACCGAATTCCATTTGGAATACCAAAGATCAAACTTATTATTTTTAAAAGCACTTCAAATATGACTGCCACAAATTTTTATGATATTTACACGTCCAACTGCTGTTTAAATAAATAACTATCGAATAAATTATACTGATTTTGCACATTTTAATAAGTTTTTTATTAAGTTACCATCCAGTTTTGAATTTATTTAATAGAAATGAAAACTTGATATAAAAGAATAAAATAATCTTAAATAGAAGTGCTGGGAAGACCGTGTCTTTTTGATACTTTTTATTATTACTTGAAAGAATTTTGCTTCGAGCAGACATTTTTTACAGTAATTGTGGCTTTAAATGATAATACAATTCAAATTCTGACATCAAATTAATGAACACTTTTTTACAGCTTCGACAAATTACTGAATCAATTGTTATTATATTTTTTTACACAATTAATTACATTTTTACACCGCACATTGAAACCGAACACATTTTTTTTAATTACATAAAATTGTTTTTTTTAATTGAACACAAAATTGTGACGAATTTTCCTTTACAAATACATTTACATACATCTAAACTAAATTAATACATCTAAATTAAATACATTTAAACACATCCAATCACATTCACAATTTTCCAATTAGACACACACACACGCAATCATAATTTAACATTTCGCATTCACACACATACACACATCGCAGAAAAATAATTAACATACACACATCGTATTTTACACATTTCATTATTTTACACACATACTCTAATTACGCAATCAATTCACCTCAATGAATCGAGCTTTGAATTTGCAGATATTGCACTGAACAACTGCCTCACGATTGTAAAAAATACCTCAATCTATATTTGTTGTCAAATGATGGGATTGTAACGTTTTTTTTTAAATAAAACGAAAGAACATTATAATAACGAAGTTTATAGAAGAGAAAACAATTTATGTTTATTATTTACTTTCTTAATTATTTTTTTAAGTTATTTAATTTTATTTTACTTTTAATTATTTAATTTAGTTATTTTATTAATTATATATTTCATTTAATTTATTTGTGTATTTTCCCAAACTGGCAAAATTTTCGATCAATAATCTAATTTTTCGCTCCAGAAGTCTTAAAAATAAAATTGAAAACAAAAGATGTCTCAGAATGATAAAAGCTGAGTTGAAATTAAATAATATCTTTTTTGGTTTATATTATTGAAGAAAATTCATTAATTCATTAAATTGTGATAAAAATACATCTCGTTTTGAGAAAAATAATGTAATATTAAAAATTTAGATAGAGTTAGCTTAAGAAAATTTATAATAAAAATATGTTGGTTAAGTGTTAAATTTAGATTTACTGTCTTCAAAGATAAAACATTCAAAACATAATTATCCTTTTCAAAATAATAAATCATAGCATTAACCTTACAAAAGTCTCTTATCAAATACTTTTGTCTTTTACAATTTTAAATCATTGAAAAAATGATTAAGTTTCAGAGTCAAAAAGAAAACTTATGATTTTTTATGTTATTAATTTTTAAATTTTTTTCCAGCGGTGAACAATAAAATTGAGGATATAGTTCCTTTGCCAATCCAATGATAAGGTGAGATTTAATTAATTCAATTAATTAATTTAATTTATTTACCATTATGAAAATAGATTAAAATTTATCAGAGATTACAAAACATATTTACACACAAAAGTAAATTAAAATTTATTAGAGTTTTCAAAATGTATCAAAATTATTTAAGCATAATAAAATATAAAAATTTAGTAGAGCTTGTAAAATTTTTATTAGAATCATCTGAATTTATGATATAAAAGAAGTGAAAATGAAAGTGGAAAATTTTTTTGAATTGTGTTAATAATAAAGTTTGATTTTATTTTAAATAGGTATGCTATGTTTCATTTCTAATTTAACTTCTTCGGGAGATTCTTCCATTGAAAGAAAAATCTTAAACTAATATGGATGCCAGTGTAAAATCTCAGAAATTGACAAAATTAGTATTTTAAAAAGTCAGCATAAAGACAAATACATAAAATATATTAAAATTTTAATTACAACTTCTAGAAATATAAATAATGTTTATCATAAATTAGGTTACAAATAAAATGATTTGTTACAATACAAAATTCAAGCTAATAATAATTTTAAATTAATTTTAAAAAATAGTAAATTCTTCAAACAAAAATCTAAATTTATTCAAAGATTTATTGCTAAAAAGTGGTTCTTTTCGACGGATCATCCGGCGTCATCAGACCAAATAAATAATTATGAGGTTAGATAGCATGACTTTTTTGACTTGTAAAATAATGTTGAAGCAAAGCATTGATTTAAGCAAGATTTTATAGACTGTCTTTGGTTTAAAGAATGAAGAGAAAAAAGATTTTTGAACATAAATCATCATTAAATTATTGATTTTATTTTTTTCATTGCTTAACTCAAAGAAAAATAATTTTATAAAATAATAATGGTAAATAATTATTATTGACATAAAAAATCAATGTCAAAAAGTTAATACTGAATAGTATATATACAAAATCAAAAAAAGATATTATTAAAATGTATATTTAATTATATAAATAATGATGATTATTTAATCGGTTGATTCAAATCATGCTAATAAAAAATTCTCAGGATTATTTTATAATAATTTCATTTAAGTTTTACTTTTGAAACAGTATTGTGTTAATACTTTCAGAGAAAGAGCGGAAATATGGAAAAGGGTAAGAAACATGGATTTAAATAAATATTAGTTTAACATTCGATTGTGATTTAAAATTTATTATTTTCAAGAAACATTTAAAAAATAATACAATTTCTCATATTTCACGAGTAAAATTAAAAAGGAAATTACTGATATTTCACTGATACTTCTAAGGAAAAATTGATATTATAATTAATTCAAGTGATTCTCTGGTAAACTATGGATATTTATATATCAGGTATCATGTATGGACCGGGTTGATGATATATCAACTTGAATACTTTGTAACCGTTTAAATGCACCTTCATAGGATTCTTGATTAACAAGAGTTTTCCTGTCAATTTAGTAGCGATTATCATTCTGTTATAATTATGTATGAATTTATCAAATAATCTAATTTAAATTGTTTTATAATTACAATAAGACTTAACAATTTAGAATATTTAATCTCAGTATTATATCATGTGTACTCCTTTCAAATTTATTCTTATGTATTATTGTTTTTAGCCACATTCAAATATAAACCATTTTAATTTATTTAAAATTCATTAATCAAAAGTATTATTAAAAATCCTTTTTAAAAACAATTTTACTGTTTTCCACAATCATATTCAGTGGCAAGTTAATAGGAACTCCGTGGAAAATATTTGAACTTTTAAGCATGATTTTTGTGATTTATAAGGTTAAGGAATTAAGATTAAAAATTATTAATTTAAATATGATGAAAATATACTTGATATTTATTGGGAGTGTTTTGTGAAGCATTTGTATATTTCAGAATATTTGAGAGGACAAAGAAAATATTAAAGAATCATCTTACAATGTCAGCTGAAAATGACTGGTTTTGATAAAAGTTATTGAAAACAAACAAAATCTAAGTTGATAGAAACTGCAAAAAAATCATAACGCGAATGTAATTTATTATGGTAATCTTAAGTTAACATTAAAAATTTTAAGCCAAAAACATTAAGTTAAACGTGGCAGAACATGATGCAGAGTAAAGTAAGACCACAACTTTTAGAATTTATAAGAAATATATTTTAATACTTAACTATTCAATGAACTATTATAATGATAATTACATTTGGATAATTAAATTTCAATTGATAATTGTTTGATCCTGTAATTTAAAAATGTAATAATAACGAAAAATATCATTTTAAAGCTTTTCAAGGTGTTCTAAACTGTACACTTATTGTTAAACAATTATTCACGACTATTTAAATACTTTAAATATGATAATATTGTATATTTTACTCAATTCAGTATTGTATGAATAAATATAACCATATTATTTCGAGTTTTTATGTCTGAGAATATGATATACACAAAAATACAGTTATTTATTGTTCTTCTTGATTTATGAAATCCGTGTTAATCAATAAATTATTGTATATTATTATATCTTTGTAATTTATTTATGCTCTGTTACTATAGCTCGTAGTTTTAAAATCTACGAAAGACCTGAAGGTATTTGTATGTCTGTTAGACTTCATATAAATTAGAAAACTAATGAACACTGAAATATTAGAAATTAAGTTACGACTCTTTTTTATTTGCTTAAAATATAAAAATTATGATTTTTTAGATATTAAATAAATTTTAAATGTTTTTTCAATCCACTTACACAAAGAATTAATAAATAAACATTGTTTGAGAGAAACCAAGTAATTAAAATTGTAAAACAGAGAAAAGAATATATATATATTTATAATTAATTTTATAAGTCAAAGTTTATTAATTTCGATGGTTTAATCGTCATCGTCAGAACAAATGATTTTTCAAATGAAATTGACTTATGTAGTGCAGTTAATCAAAATGAAGGTGGAAGTAACATAACAGGACATAGAAGACATTGTAAAGGAGATATAAATTCACAAAACTTTAAAATTCGTGCACAAAATTTAAAAATTATTGGGAGAGTGACATGTGAAGCGTATATATAAGATCTTTGGATCCTAAAATTAACGTTCAAACTGCATTCTCTACAACTTTGTTGAGAGTTTTTAAATGATGTACTGATTATGTATTGATTACATAATATTGATTACTGCACTATAAAAGTAAATTTCGTTTGAAAAATCATTTGCTCTGACGATGACGGTTAAACCGTCAAATTAATAAACTTTGATTGGCTTAAAAAAATTTTATTCGACAGTTTGCCAATTTTATTCAAATTTATTCACAAATATTTATAATTACTTTATCTTCTTAAACTCAAGCTATATAACATTTAAATTTATATCAAGTGACATATAGTGTACGTGAACGTCTTTAGGTTAAATATGTATTTAACATTTGAAATATAAAAAATATTTTTCTGTGATGAATAGGGCAACCAAAATGCATATTTTGCATATTTTCTGTTGTTCCGTCAATTTGTTTTTGTTTAAATAAATATCTTGTTAGTAATAAAAGGGCAAAATTTTTAAAGGTTCATTCGTTTCATTAATTTTTATGATTTATTAGATAATTTCTAAAATTTCTTAACTCCATGAAAGCTATAAATCAGAATAAAAAGTCAAGTAAGAAGCTTACAGAATATATGAACTTGGAACCCAACCGCTTAACGATCAACGATAGAAGTGAGTTGGTCTGTATACCATGTGGTTCCGTTATTAATGCCATCAGAAAATTTTTGGTGGAACAACATTTAAGAAATTCTGGCCACATTAAAAGAAAAGATTCTGACAACTTATCTCAGTCTTCTCTCAATTTTCTCAAAAAAAAATTAAAGATATTATTTTAGAAGGATTCACGGGTGATAATATCCCACTTTATAAGTTGAGGAATGATAGCGTTATTAAAATGTCTTAGAAACTCAATATTTCGATACCGTGTGAGTCAACTGTTCGTTCTGGCATAGAAGAAAAACACAAAGAACAAATGGAGCGTACTAAAAATAGATTAAAGGACCATCCTTATTATATTATCGCTGACGAAAGCATGATAAATGGCGATAAATATGGTAATCTTATCGTAGGAAAACTAGAGAATCAGAATGAAGCATTTTTAGTTGATGTAAAAGTCTTGCCGAAATCCGTCACTGGAAAAGTTTTTTTCTGAATTTATAGATGATGCGATCAGAGATTGAAAAGAGATAATTTTCGTACATTCGTTACTGATTCTGTTATTTATATGAAGAATTGCGGCGATCGACTGAAAGTAATGTACTCAAATATGAAACACATCAATTGCTTCATGCACATTCTCCACAATTGTGTGTTAAAAATTAAGTCCAAATACACTAAATTCGATGACCTGATTGGAGCAATTAAATGTTAGTCCATAAAAATACAACCAGAAAGCAAATGTTTTCCTTAATATGAACATTTCCAGAGCCAATAATCACAAGATTTTGTACCTGGCTTATGGCTGCTTTGTTTTATGCTGAAAATTTTGAAGACATTAAGGAGGTGGTAGAAGAGATGATAGGCGATGGTGCACTGTTTACGAACGCACAAAGATCAATTGTTGTCGAGAGTTTAAGAGACGAACTTATAGGAATCCATCGAAAATATGGACATCTAGCATTATTGATATACGATACCATTTCAAAACGTTTTCAATTAATGATGCCAAAAGAATAGCATCAGATATTAAGTTCGTTGAATATGTTTTGAATTTGAAACAATATATTATGACTAAAATGAATCATTGTGATTATAATTTCATCAATGAAGACAAAGATTTAAACATCAGAACTTCTGTCAGCCCCCTCAACAACAATAACAGTTAAAAGATCCTTCTCTATTCTTGGAAAAATTATCACAAAGGATAGGAGATTTTTACCTAGTTCGATCAAGCAGTACATGATGTTGTACTACAATACATCATTAAATTAGTCTATGAGTGTTTTTGTATATATTTTTTGTATATTTCGTATAAAATGCATATTTTTGCAAAAAAAATGTACATGTCACTTGAAAATATGTGCATAATTTTGGTTGCCCTAGTGATGTCAAGGAAATCATATATATTATCGTGTTCTTCAAAATATTTTACAATAAAAGAGGGTAAAAAAATTATTAACTTTGGTGTAAAAAAAATACTTTGAGTTAAGTTTATTTTTTAAAGTTAGTACAAAATTTATATTAAAAAAACAGTTTACATCAATTTCTTCTGCATGTTTTTCGAAACAAAAACAATTTACCCTTCAAATTTATGAATTTTTTAAACGAACACATGTAAAAGACAAAGTACTGATAAATAAAAAAATAAAATATTAATAAAAAGGTTGAGTAAACAATATTAATGAAACAATTAACAACTGCCAGATTTATGATCACAGTTTAGCATAAATCATTTTAAACGTTCTTACACAATTTGAAATATCAATAACAAAGCACTGCAGTGTGCCAAATGATTGTGTGTATGTTGATGTATGTAACCTTGTGAGTGCTAATGTTGTGTGTGTGCAGATTGGTTAATTTTAAACAAAATGATTTAGTATACAATCAATTAAATTAAATTCTTGATTTGAGAGCTGAATAGAGATTATTTAAAATTTTTAATCTTTTTGTAATTGTGTCGTAAACAAAAATGGTAAATGATATTTGAAACTAAGGATTTTAGAAAAAATAAAATATGAAAATTAAAAAAAAATCGATATCAGTTACAAATACAAAAACAAATAAACGCTCTAAAATTCCTGAAAAATATTGTTGTTTTACAACAATACGTAATATGGGTTCCTTTACTACCAATATCTTATTTAGACAAATATAACTTAAGAAAATGTCAACTGAACATGTTTCTCGTAAAATTCAGTGATACATACACAATAAATACCGGAAAACTACTGTAGAAGCCTAATAATCATAATAAGTGACACTTTAGAGATTGATCTTTACTAAGACTATAATTTTAAAGTAAAGTAACATACAAACTTAAATGTATTTAATACTTCAAAATAAGTTTGAAAAACTCAAGATCATAAACAATAATTAAGTACAGAATTTTACTACAAATTAGACACTAAATCTTGAGAAAATTACAGAATTAGTATTTAAAATCTTCATATAAATCTATGCTCAGTTAATTTTGAAATTCTTAAACAATAAAGTAGTTAATCGTGCAAGTATGTGAAATATTGTGATATGTACTACTGTAAAATTAATAAAATTAAGTACTCCAGCAATGAAAGAATGCATATGAATGCCGTTCATGTCATCTTCAGTTACCCCAAGAAAAGATATTTGAAAAATAAAATTTGATTGTGTAAACTTTTTCTCAATACACAAGGCTTTTGAAGAGAGGTACAGTTAAGAATGACGCATGAAGTATTCATTATATATATATATATATATATATATATATATATATATATATATTATTTAGATTTTTTGCTTGTTATTAAATCAATAATTGTATTGACAATAAATATTGCCAAGTTTCAACTGGATTGGAAGCTG
>MQRK01243184.1:0-14662 GCA_001938485.1 Girardia tigrina | reverse complement strand
ACAATGTAATTAATTAACACATCTATCGTTCCGTACTTTACAGGGTAACGTAGACAAACATATCGATTTCTCAAACAGAAATCGATAGCTGTCAATAGTTGATTTTCGAGAATGGAATTTATCGGGTTCATTGTATTTTTATTTAATTTTTAAGAAAAAGTAAATAAATTTATTTTAACCTGTTAACCGGGCGTTCTTCTCTGCTATTATGTTATTTATAAAGGTCTTGTATTTATTTTAAGTACGTTTTAAGTTAGAATGTTTAAAATACGCAAACATAACGTAATTATGTTTTATTCATTGCAAGTTCAAGAGCACAAAATATATTTTGGGGACAACTATATACGTTTTTCATTTTTTGCATTTCATGTATATACATGGCATGCCCGGTTAACAGGTTAATCTAATGATTTATTAATAAAATGTTTTTTAATTATTGTAAAGCCTCGTATAATGTGTTAGTGTAATACATGGTGTGGATTAACCTGATGATGGGATTTTTATCTCGAAATGCGTTGTCTTCTTTTTATTCTACAAAGTTGTGAAACAATTTTTCCCCAACATCCCATGCTCCGATTCAGCTGAAATTTTACACTAATTTGTAATCCCGATGATAATACATGAATCAATTAAAAATTTTACTTTAAAAATTCGTTATTTTAATGTTTGATATTTCATTAATTTAATCAAAATTTCTGTTCAAAATCAATAAATATATGTATGCTGCAAAATAATTTGAATGCGATGTGTGACCTTATCATATTGTGATTAACACTGTGACCTTATCATACCATATTTAAGGTTTTTACTATTTTAGCGTTGGTGGTTCATTTAAGTTGTATATGTTATGTTGATCCGTATGATCTATTTTTAAGAAAATATAAAGTTAATTTTTTTTATTTGTGTTTGATTCATTTATTAAGATAACAACGTTTCCTCTTGATTAAGTGGTTGTTAAGGTTATGAGAATCAAATTATAAATCTAAATGATTTTAATTAGTTGACTCAAACTCAATCTGAAGAATCAGTTTAAATAAGCACTGTTGAAAAAATACTGAGGTCCAACTTGACATATGTGTTTGAATTTGTGTTTGTATTTGTAATCTCATAACAAAATAAACGATTTTATTTTAAGATGGCATTTTTTGATATGCTATGCTATGGAAATATGCTATGGAATAGCAATCTAATTTGGCTTTAATAAGTTACAGTGCGTTCCAAAAGTCTTTTCGCACCCATAAAAATCATCACTTATACAAATTTCCTACGTAAAAAGACGATAAAGTGGAAGTAAATATTATATTTACAAATAAAAATGTTATTTTTAATATTTTGTGTGGTATCCTTTCATCTTGATGATTGAAGACACCCTTTGCGGCATCGATTCGACAAGTCGACGATATAAAGAACTTGGTATGTTGTGCCATAACTTTTGTATTTCTATCCACATTTTCTCTGAATTCAAAGTATCAATATTATTTATTTTTCTCTTTATAATACTCCACAAATTCTCAATTGGGTTTACATCTGGTGAGTTGGCAGGCCAATCAAGAATATTTATCTTCTTTGTTTTCAAAAAAGACATTGTTGATGCTGATCGATGGCAAGGCGGATTGTCTTGTTGAAATATAAAATTTGGAAGATGGAATACCAAGCATTGCCCTGTAATGTCTATGTTATTGACAATTAGGTCTTGATAGTTCTTCGAATTTAAATTTCCGATTATCCGTTTTAAGATACCAACACCAAATCTGGAGAAACATCCCCATACATGAACTTGGGCACCCTATTGGAGGACCTTCTTAGTACAACTGTGCCTTTCATTGTCAAACCTTCTAACGATTTCGCTACGAATGTGGCTATATGTGCGGAACATAGGTTCATCGCTAAAAACTACATTCGACCACTTATCGATGTCCCAATTTTGTTTATCCCGAGCCCATTGAACTCTTCTTTTTCGTTGCTTTCCATTCAATAAAGGTTTGCAAACAGTATAATGACTTTTTAAGCCGTACTTTATCAAAATTCTATTCACTGTACTTCGTGATGCATGTATCATTCCAGCTGCATTGAAAGCTTCTGTTATTTTACTTATCGACATGCGTCTATTTTTCAAGCATATACGGTGAATAATTCTTTCAGAACGTTTTGGTAATTTATAAGGTCGTCCACTATGTTTTTTATCTTCATATGTACCTAATGTCTTGAACTTATGTACATTTTTTGAATGCCCAGCTTTGAAATAATAATACCATGTCTAACCTTCATAATTTCTTGTATCCGACCCGTCGAATGACCCTCGTTCATTAATTCTACAATAATAATCCTAAACCTTCTATCTATATTTCGAGTTGTCATTGAATCTAAAAGATAGACACTTAATTAATTCATCTTAAAAAAAGACGGTCTTGGTATTTCAATTTTAAATTTACTAAAATTATTTAAATTAAAACATTTAAACAAATTAAAAAATTTATTAAATAGCATAAATCAAAATTTCAATGTTTTCGAACAGACTTTTGGAAAGCACTGTAAAAAAGATACTTTATGCCAGATCTGGTTTTTCAAGAGTATGAAATGGGTATATTTTGAAAAAAATGCCGGTAATATAGAATAAAGTCAGAAAAAAGTGCTTGAAATTTTAAAACAGTGAACGAAAGTCACAATTTTTATGTTTTAGCATTACCTCTAACCATCGTACACTGAAACATTGGCAAATATATCACTTTGACCACGATCAATGAAAGAAATCTATTTAAAAATTACCTGTCATTGGAGAACTAATAAGAAAGCATGGGCTTCAGTATAACTATTTATAAAAGGCTCCACAAGAAATCCATTCCCTATAAAAGGTCTAAGGTTTAAAGTCTTATTACAGGATGGGTAAAAAAAGTAACAAAGTTTAATGCGTCCTAACACAAAAGCATTGTAACGTTTCCAAATAATTAATATTTTATCAAATTCTCCATGATTTTGTGTAGTAAGGACTATATTTTGAATAATATTGCGTGTTGGCATATTGTACTTTCAGTTTGTCGACAAAACATAGTGCTGTCGCGTTCCCCTCTCTTGACAACATTTTTGTTGACTCAGAGCCCCCAGTCGTTTTCTGAGTTTAACGACAACTCATACACACTTCGAATTCCTCTCGACAATTTCACCAGTACTCCCTCGTTGCTCAGGGGAACGGACGCGCCTCCTCCACGCATATCAACAAGTTGTATGCGCTTTGGAGTGTCTTCGGGCTCTAACCAGTAACGGATATTGCCCAACTTGTGGTCTCAATGTCTGATGGGGTTGATATTTGTCTTTGTTATTGATGATTAGTGTTATTCTATACTTTTTGTTTCTGTTGTTTCCTGCATATTGTGAACGAGGACAGCCTCAAGAAAATAAGCGACGATCGAACCGCGTGCCCCTTGCATGCTACGGTCTACCTTCGCCATCTCCAGAAGGTTTATCTCACAACTGTTAACATTTTTCGTTAATATCAATACTTTTCTAATTCGTTCAATTTCAAAGTTATCTTGCACTCTCAAACATAATTTGAATCGCTATCGCCGAATTTTAACTTTGAATTTATACTGACATTATGTTATAGCTCTGTGAGCTCCGATGCTTACTTTAAGTCATTCCAAGTCTCTCTCATATTTTGATTTAATTCATGCCAGTTTATGTCTCTTCAATTATTTAAAAGAATTTAATGAATAACGGTATGTTAATCAAAATTATATAAAACCATCAGCAATAATTGTTATTTCATCTTCATGATTTTATTTCATTCGATTTTTATCGGGATATGGAAACTCTGATATATCGAAATTCATTAGTTCGGGCACCTCTCTCCCTTTTTGCCTTAAAACTTATTATGTGTTTTTAGGAGATATTTTAAGTATTTGATTGTTACAGATTTTAACCTTAAATTATAATTTATGAAAACGCCACTAATGTTATAAGAAGAAAGATATTTCGCTCTTTTATTTTCGCACAAGTATTTAAAATCAATAAATTTCTCAAACAGTATTCACAGATTAACACGTTGCTTTAAACCTCGAATCACATCATATTCTCATAAAATTTTTAGATTGCGTCTAGCGCATTGAGCCCTACTCTCTATATTGTACGTTTCTGAGATTCCTTTCTCATACTCCTTCCCAATCGTATCAGTTAATATTCTTTCTGTAATCTACATTTACTGTTTTCCGATCGATTCAATCGCCAAGTCTGGTAAGCCTCGATTCAATAGAAAAACATATCTATTTCGTTTAACGAACTAATCAACCGCTCGAACTTTATCCATTCCATATTATTTATAATAATCATCTACTATCCATTATTAACAGAATTATATACATCAAATCTAGATTCGTCCATTACGATAGAAAATCAAAATAATAACTGAACGTTTAACGCAATAGTATGTAATTACTCCGATTACCATTAAAAGAAAGTAATAATTAAATAAAGACTACGGATGAAAGGAATGAACTACACGGTATTTACATAATATTTACAAAACTTATCCAATATATATTTCTCGACGAGTATCCCAACTCCCGACTCAAGGCGGTGTGAGGGATCAACTCTAGTGTACTCTCTCTATCATGACTTTAGTACTCCTCCATATAATCCTTCGCCCACGTAACTACGATTCAGTTAGTCCGACTAGCTCATCATACATTGACAAGTATGGAGTAAGAATCTCTTGAAAGAGCGTTTCTCAGTGATAACCCATGCCTTTCATCGTAGTATCAAAAGTAATAAGAGCATAAGAATTCTTTAAAAATATATTGAACTCAGCACAATGACATAACAAAATTATATTCGGTTAGATAAATTATAATAAAATTAGATACATAAATGTATAACCATTCATTGAAGGATCAAGCATACTTGTAGAATTAATATTCTAATTCGTTCCAAAAATAAATTTTCTTTCAATTCTTAATGAATGTACGCGGCGCGTATGATGAGAAAAATAGGCTTATAAAAGTGGTGCAATAAAAATTGTTAAATTATATTCTAAGTTAAATTACGTTTTGTTATGTGTGTGCGTGCGTTTTTGACGTATTTTATATCAGTATTTATAGGTTCATGGTGTGTACAGTGCCCGAGGTTCTTAGACATGCCTATACAGATGTTGATTGGCAGTCTGTTTATTTTTCGCTATAGCTGCTCGCAACTGTTTATTCTTCATTGTACCATCATTATTCTTATCGTTTATCGCTCGACATCTGTTTAGTTCGTTCTAAAATTGTTCAATTCTTCTACCAACGACAGAGAGGATTGTTGGCGGTACATCCATCCCCATTTAGACAGCTGCAATCGTTGCCAGTAATTGCATGAAATCGTTGTCTGACTAGGATTATTCGTAGCTGTTGGTGACATTTGATTAATCTGCATTTTCAGTTAACTATCACTATGTCCATCGGTTCAATGTCACGGATTTTTTGTCATCTTTGTCATGCGGCTGCATTTCGCTGTCGTCCGTGTGGACCACACAGACTTTCAACTTATCGTAGATTTGATTTATGTTTCCGCTAATAGTTTTACCTTTCAGTGCTGGCTCAGGCTTCATGTATCAGATTACCGCGGATGTTCAAGGATTTTTTTATCTACATTTACTGGTCTCCACGGTTGTGCTGGTATCCACGCGACGCATGTTATTCGGGTAAGCGGTTCGTGGAGTTGTTCACTTTGCTTTTAATTATCGCTGATTCAGGTCGTCCGATATCAGTTATTTACATTCTTGGGACGTCTGCGGATACAATCAGAAAATCGGGCAGTTACGTGATTCACGTTGAATTATCTCGGTAATTTATTTAATTAATTAAGGATCCTTTAATTAAACTTTTCTTTTTTTTAAGGGTTCTGCAAAGCTTGTTAGGGTGGTAGAACAATGGTGTAGACTCTGGCTCCGTCTGACATGATATCTCTGGATCCTTGCGGTCTGTTGGTTTAATTGTGTTAGATGGGGCCTATTTAAACGAACTGGACAATAGTCGAGTTAGACTATTCCCCCTTTCCTTTGTAATTTTTGAAAAGGTCGGATCGTAACTGTACGACTGTGGAGTTTTTTCATCAATGTGAAATTGTTTGCTTGCTCGGTGTTTCAAAGATGATGGTCTTGCTTGTCGTTCGGATATTCAAGGAACTGTCACAATAATCGGCGTTCACCATCAACAATTCCGCAAATTGCAAGTTCACTAAGAAACGAGAGCAGCGAAATCCACAGGTCAACATTAGAACAATTGCTCGTGATACCGTCATCAGCAATCGATCGGTGCGGCAAATTATAAATAGTTCTACTGAGACCCATGCTTTCTTAATAGCTCTTCAATGAACAGGTAAATCTTAAATCAATTTCTTTCATTGATCGTGATCAAAGTAATATATTTACCAATGTTTCAGTTTACGATGACCAGAGGTAATGCTACAACATAAAAATTGTGACTTTCGTTTACTGATTTAAAATTTCAAGCATTTTTTTGTCACTTTGTTCTATGTTACCGGAGAAAATTATGCTGATATTAATCGTTTTATCGGTTTAAAAGAACCTCAATTTCAAGCCCTACAAGCTCCAAAAAATCAGCTCCTCACGGAAGAGATCAAACGAGTACGACTACAAAGATGCCGTCATTTCAAACTTTCATATATATATATATTTTTAAATATATTTTTAAAAATATTGAAATATATTTTATATACAAATAATTCCATAAAAAATATTTAAAAATTTTTTTAATTACCATATCATTGAAATGTGCGGCTTTTAAAGTGGCACTACCCAAACCATCAAACCAGTCCCAGACCCGTGATTAATCTAGCAATTTATTCTGATTTAAATGATTTAATTAATTATTAGTTAATTAATATTTATTTTTCAAATCCTTTGAAACTGAATTAAAAACAACTAATAACAAATTAATCAATTTTATATTTTTTTAAAATTCAAATTAAGTCTTGAAAAAAATTACGTTTTAACTGAAATGGAAATTTGTCAGTTGTTTAAATCTAACAAATATTCTAATCAATAAAACAATCTTTTAATACTAATAGGCTTATTTTTTTTAATTTTTCTATTTTGTTTCAATGCACAAGAACTAATAAGAAGACAAACAAACAAAAATCTTAATCTCATAATTTATAAACTACATAGCATAAATTTGCCTAATTTATCAATTATGCTTAATAGCTTCGTATTGTTCGCTCATTTCCGTTAGGTTTCCTTCTTGCAAAAGGGAATTTTTCTGTCAATTTTGATATTATTATAATATATTTCCATCGTTTGACTGTTTTGTTCTCTTTGGTAATTCAATTCCTAAAATAATTAACGGGATTGACGTTGGGAAAAATAATTTTTCGTAATCCGTTAAATTATATCAGTTTTATATCTAAAAAACTGTGGCTTTTGACAGATAAATAAATATTTAATTTCCCATTGAAATCTGAGACAATTTTATTACAGTGTAAAATCGAATGGAAGATAAAGACCGATAATTATATTGATTCTACTTAAAATGTAAAGAAAATTACAAAAAAACGTTAATTATTTGAATTTTTAATTTAAAATTAATAATATTATCTTATTTTTTGTGTATCAGGTATTAAAATATCCGAATTAAATTATATATGTAATATTTATAATATTATTCATTCATATACTCCAAACATGTCATTCATATTAATTAATATTATAAATTCAGAGTTTATATATTATGTAAATTCAGAAAAAATTGTTTTTGCGTAATCTGATAATGACAAAAAAATATTTAAAATATATTCATAAAATATAATAACTATTTTTAAAAATATAAATTCTCATAATAATTGCATGAATGAACTCATCATCATTGTGAGGAATATTTTAAATTTGAAATGTTGTATGTTGAGTTTAGTATTTGGAAATGTGTTTCTCCCACCCAGATGGAAAATTGATATTTTAGATGTTCACGATAAATAATTATTCGAGTATAATTTGCATTTTAAAGTACAGCATAAGATATTTAAAAAACTTTAAAAATATTAAATCGTTTCTAATTTTAATATTTTAAACTTTAAAAATTTAAATACAGTAAATAGCTTTTAATTAAGTTTTAAATTAAATAAATGTTCTTTCTTTACATAAAATCGTTTTTTAAATAAAATTAATATGTAGATAAAATTATTACTAAAATTATAAAATTTAACTTTAAAAAGAAAATCTAAAAATAATGAAAAATTTGTTCGAATAATTGTTTATTAAAAAACATTAACTAAAATTTATCAATTTAAAATGATGTCGAATTACGAAAGCTTTGCTGAGAGTTGTCCAAAAGACAATTCTAATTGTATTGAAAATAAAAGTTCGAAAACCCATGTTGGTGTTCTTAATACGGCGACACACGACCACGTGATTCCGAACATTAGAGGTCCGGAGATTTTTGATGGATCAGAAACAAAAGTTGAGGCATTCATAACGATCTTTAACATGTATGAGAAGATAATGAGATTTTCAGAGGAGATGAAAATCTTATTAGCAACACCATATATGGCTCCGGATGTAATAATAAAATATGAAGCAGCGGCAGGTGAAACATGTGAAGAGAAATTAAGATCCGCGCTTTCAAAGGAAAAATCTATCCCGGATCTAATGAAGGAACTGGTAGAAATTAGAATTGGATCAAGCGATCCAACAGTAACATTTAGAAGGCTGATGAAATTAAAAAGTTAATTAAAAAGTTAATTGAGAAAAAGTAGGGTAAAAAAGAACTATCAAATTTGGTCTATGCTAATCTGATGGATGATGAGAACGTGCAGAAAGAAATAGCTGTTAGATGTGTCAAGAAATCTGAAGAGATTGAAGACTTTCAAACGAGAATGTTCGAATATGATAAAAAGAAAAGAAACGCTCCTGTAGCGTCATATAACACAAAAAGAGAAAATGAAGGGAAAACAATGGAAAATAAAAAAAGAACACCAAGACCACAGAACGAGAAATTCATAGAACAAGAAACAAGAAGAAATTTTAAAGTGCAAAAAATTACCTGTTGGACATGGCACGAAGAAGGGTATGTTAGAAGAGAGTGCCCAGACGTGAAGTGTAGTCATTGTGATTGGAAAGGGCATTTAAGAACACAGTGTTATAAAAAGCCTAATAGGTTTAGGGAGAGTGATCAATGGAAAAGGGATAATGGAAATAATCGATGGAAAAACATACCAAATTACTCGAATCAACGGTATAGAGAACGGCCAACATACACGAATAGGAAATACCCAATAGCAGAAGTGGACGAACTAGATGATGAATTGTACATAAGAGAAGACTCTAGAAAAGGGGACTATTCTGAATGAACGTATAGAAGAGAAGATGGCAAAAGACTGGAATATCTCATAGGTAACAGAAAATTCAGAAATGAACAGGGAAACGAGGACGCACGATCACAGGGAGAAATGATCAGTGTGCTACAATAGGAACTCAATGTAGGAGTATGATTGATTGTATGTATGAATGTGTTTGTGATTGTATGTTTGATGATGTGTTTGAAAATATTCTTCTGTAGATGTTTAGATTAGATAATGAATCTGAAGAAGACGATGAAATATGTGTTAGTACGGATATAGAAAATGAGAAAAAGATAAAAAAGAATGCTGAAGATATACTGATATTAATAAAGTTTAACATAAATTATAAAGAATTGAAAGGACGACCAAGTATAGAGTTCCGAATAAAGAATAAAAAGGTCAAATGTCTGTTAGATACAGGAGCTCAAGTCAAAACGATAAACGATTTTCGAAAGTAACGATAATTAAAGATATGAAAGATGTCACGATCAAAGAAACTAAAAGACGAATACATTGTGCGAATGATTCAGAACTTATAAACTATGGTATTGTTCAACTTAAAGTGATAATTGAAAGAATGCAGAAAACAGTGGATTTCTTTGTGGTCAAAGATTTAGATCCAGAAATGATTGCAGGAATAGATTTCTTGGACAAATTCAGGATTAAGTTAAAGAGAGAACCATCAAATACTAATGAGTTATTGGTAATACGAGACAATTCATTAGATGAGAATAGACTGAGGAGAATAAAAGAACTGTTTGAAAACAAAATTGACAACCAACTAATGGAACTCTTAAAAGAATTTAAATCAATATTTATGGCCGACAAATGGGATATTGGAAGGACGTCACTGACCAAACACAACATCAAAACGCATGGAGAACCAGTTTTGGTGAAACCTTATCGACAATCAAAACATTTCGAGGAAAAACTGGACGATATTATTCGAAATTATGAAGAAAACGATATTATCGAAAAGTGCAGTTCACCGTGGAATTTCCCTCTAGTTTGTGTTTGGAAAAAGGAGAAACAGGACATTCAAGTGTGTGTAGTATTTCGGCAATTGAATAAAATCACTGTTAAACCTGCTTTCCCAATGCCAAATGTTGAGGAAATGCTGAATACACTAAATGGAGCAAAGTATTTTAGCACAATCGATTTAGGAAACGCATACCATCAAGTGGAACTTGAAGACGAATCAAAAGTCAAACAGCATTTTCAATAAAGGATGGCCAATACTGTTTCAAGAGAATGCCATTTGGAATTGCAGCGTCACCAGCAACGTTTCAAGAACTGATGGTAAGAGTTTAGGGTAAATTAAATTGGAAAGAGGCCGTTGTCTATTTAGACGATATATTAATTTTCGCAAAAGACAAAAAAGAACACCTCAAACGAATTGAACACGTATTTAGTAAAATAAAGCAATAGGGTCTGAGAATTAATCCAGATAAATGTCACTTCTTGGTTGAAAAGACAAAGTTTTTTGGATATGTGATTAGCAGAGATGGCATAGAAACAGATCAGACAAAGATCGATGCAATTAGCAAGTTTCAGAATCCTTCATGTGTAAAACATTTGAGATGCCTTTTAGGCATAACGAACTATTACAGGAAATTCTTAAAAGATTACTCAAAGTATTCAAAAGTATTGGAAGGACTATGCGGAAAGAATAAAGAAAAAAGCTAATATGGACGGAAGAATGCAACGAAGCGTTTCAAAAATTAAAGGAATAGATGATCAATACACCAATACTAGCATACCCAGATTTCGGAAAAGAATTCATATTGGACACAGACGTTAGTTTTGACACAATTGGCGCGGTGCTATCGCAGAAAGATATATATGGAAGAGAAAGAGTGATTGCATAAGGATTCCACAAAATGAACAAACATGAATTGGGATACTATATTACGAGAAAAGAACTGCTGGCAATCTACTATTTTACACAACACTTCAAGCACTATCTGTACGGCAAGAACTTTTTATAAAAAATGGATCATAAAGCCATTAACTTTATGATGACGACAAAGAACCCAATCACTCCGCAATTTCAAACTTGGATAAATTTTCTAAGTGAGTTGGATATGACAATGGAATACCGGATAGGCGAAAAACACTCTAACGCCGATGCAATGTCGAGAAAATCCTGTGAAATTTGTGTACAATTTCAAACTATGCACAAGAAAGCTAATAAGGGTAAAGTTAAAACAAGAATCCTAGCGTTAGACGATGAATCCAAAGGATTCAAATGGCAGAAAGGTAATAACGAGATAAAACAGATTAGATCAGATATCACAACTGGAAAAACAAAGAAATGGTTACTGAAAGATGATATTGTAACGACAATGGATAACAAATACTGGATTCCGAAAGGTAAAAGGACTGAATTCGTGGAAGAAATACACAAGATGCTGTGTCACACTGGTAGCAAGAAAGTTTATAATTATTTGAAGGATGATTTCGATATGAAAGATATGAGAAAAACGGTAAAAGAAATTGTGCAAAGTTGTATGAATTGTCAGAAAAGAAAGACCTTAACAAGAAAAACAAGAGAAAAATATTAAACAATCTGCTGATGAACCATTCGAAAAAATATATATGGATTTCTGCGGACCTTTTAAAAGAAATATTAATGGATGTCAATACATACTAGCGATAATCGATCAATTTAGGAGATACATCAGTTTGAACGCAGTAGCTCATCAAGACGAGAGAACCGTGCGAAAGGTCTTACTAGACAAATGGATTTGGAAATACGGACCACCAAAAGAAATCCATGTCGATAGAGGAAAAACATTCGAATCATCCCTTTTTAAAGAAACAGCAAATAGATTTAAAGCTGAGACAGTATATTCCAGTCCTTACCAACACAATACCAATGGGATTGTTGAGAGACAATTCACAACAATTAATGATGCCATGAATATACGGATGAAAGACGAGGTCCATAAAGATTGGACGGAAATCCTGCCAGAAATAGAGTTTATGCAAAATAGCACAATTCAGGCAACCACAGGGATATCTCCAGCTGAAATAATTTTTGGTAGGAAACTAAGACATTGGTGGAAAAACACCGGGGAAAAAGACATATCAGGAAGAAAAGGAATAAAAGCACGACACAAACGAAACGAGTATTCCGAATTGGAGATAAAGAGCTTATAAAGAAAGAAAACGCAACGAAGGAAGAGGATCGATATATGGGCCCAGCCACAATAAAGAACCGATGACATGAAAGAAGTTACGAGATACAATTAGACGATGGTAGAATATTGATCAGAAATGTGGAATGGCTAAAGCCATTTAAATCATCATTGTGAGGAATATTTTAAATTTGGTATGTCGAAATTGGTATGTTGCATTTTGTATGTTGAGTTTAGTATTTGGAAATGTGTTTCTCCCACCAGATGGAAAATTGATATTTTGGATGTTCACGATGAATAATTATTCGAGTATAATTTGCATTTTAAAGTACAGCATAAGATTTTTAATAAACTTTAAAAATATTAAATAGTTTCAAAATTTTATATTTTTCACAATTTCAAAAACTGAGAATTCTTTACATTGGTCCATTGGGTTTAGTGTACATTTCGATTCTTTATCCAACGGTTCAATTAGATTTTGATATATTGATTTGTTTTTCATATAATAAAGTGTAAAGTGAATACCCGTAGGGTATGGATGGCGAAGCAAGCAAAACATCAAAGCTCTATTTGAACACATGGATAGAAACCCATAGGCAAATATTCGAAATATGATCTTAGATTCTCGAAAAAATTGATACTTAGTGCTTTATTGACATGTTGTGTTTTATAGTGTAAAGTGAAGTCGAATGCTCATAGGGTGTAGAGTTTGAAGAAAGCGAAATATTGAAAATCTGTCTAAAAACATATATAGAAACCCATAGGTCAATAGTCAGAATCTGTGTCAACATTTTCGATAAAATGTTCATATATCCATTTTTCTTTAACAGTGCACAGTGGCGGTGAACACGCCCAGGGTGCAAAGCTAAAACAAAGCATAATATGAAAATTGCGCTGATGTAGGAACCCATAGGTCAGTAGTCAGAATCAATGTCAGCAAAAATCAATGTTCGAGTCAAATCAATGAACCGAGTTGTGAAATTTGTTGAAAGAAAAACTGTTATTAAAAGGAAAAAAATATATATTTGATTTGAAAATTTGAATTGTAATCGTGAATTTTTTTAAAAAAAGTTGGTTTGAAAATTGCGAAGAAAAATTATTATAAAAAATTTTAAAAAAGGTTGAATTTGTTTGAGAGAATCAGTTTAATCAGATTGTGATAAAAAATTTAAAAGACAATAAAGAATTAATCCAAACTTCGTTTTTGTTATTCCAATTTAAAAATAATAGAAAATAATTTAATGAAAAAATTAAATTTATCGAAGTTATTCAATCCAAATTTCCAATCAATAACTAGTGCTTTTTTTCAAAAATGGGTGTACCATGTATCCACTATACATTATGTAAAATATTACATTATAGATATATATTATATTATGTTATCAACCATTATTGTATCCACCATTCAAAACGTGACCGTAACCTAGGTAATATCGTCATGCATCCATCATGTCAAAATATCGCATTCATCATGTCAATGTATTGAACAGTTAACAATTTATATATAAACATCAGTATATCACCTAAACAACCGATCAAATCACTCGAAAATCTTGACAACCATCACCGTTACCCTAAAAATCATCGACAAAACCTTAAAATCTCGTTGACAACTGTAATAACTACACAGTAATACTCCTGATTATCAACCAAGATAATTTTTATTTTTTTTATCTCATGTAAATATATTTGATTTTTTTGGTATGAGCTTGGCAATCTTTTGTTTATGTAATTCATACTTTCCTTTCTTTTTGTGATAAAAAAAACATTCAGTCTTGTCTAACACGATACTTTCAAATCTTAAATGCCTTTCTGCTATGTATCCGTTCTGCTATGCTTTCAATCATTTACAGTTTATTTAGAAGAATAAGAAGATCATATTATTTAAAAGATAAAGAAGAAAGTCAAGAAAGAAAAGAAAGCCAAGAAGAAGAATCTTAATTATATAATTATATTAAAAAATAATAAAATCAATAAAAAGCAATAAAAGAAATAATTAAAAAAACGCATAACGGAATAAATTCAAGCAGAACTGTCAAATGGTGATAACACCGTTTTTTTCTTGGGTGATTATCAGATCAACCTACAAAACAACTTTTGGATTATTTACATTAGTTTCTGGGACTTATTTCCTTTCGAAATCTATGTGTTTGTATTTCTTCTCAAATTTGATGTAAGTAATTGTTGTACCAATTATA